>JAWQFJ010022355.1:0-29185 GCA_034096865.1 Theodoxus fluviatilis
GGCTGGCTGGCTTGTCACTCTTTCTCTATGACTGTCTGTGTGTCTGTATCTCTGTCGAAGTATATTTTTTTTTGTTTGAGGTTATTTTTTATCATTTCGGTCAACAGTTGGTGATAAACTTACGTTAATTGATATCACGATTCTTTCTCTCTCTCTTTCTCTCTCTCTGTGTGTCTCAATCTCTCTCTCTCTCTCTCTCTCTCTCTGTGTGTGTCTCAATCTCTCTCTCTCTCTCTCTCTCTCTCTCTCTGTGTCTCAATCTCTCTCTCTCTCTGTCTCTCTCTCTGTCTCTGTCTGTCTCTCTCTCTCTTCATGAGTCTTTTTAAAGCTCCATCCACGTGATTATCTATTCAGATTATCTCACTGTTGTCGTCCTGTACATAGAATGATACTTCATTTGCTTGAACTTGAAGACTCATTGTTCACTTGTGTCTCGTATTGTTCGATTGTTTATCATATGGTTATACTACATTCCTTCATTTGTTATTTGTTTTTTTATTTTTCTATTCTTATGTCTGTCTCTTTGTACTTTTGTCCGTCCGTCTATCCTTCCGTCTCTCCCACCTCCGTCCGTCTGTCCGTTCCCGCCGGCTGGCTGGCTGCTGCACTTCGGTGCGTCGCTGGCTTGCTGGCTGTCACTCTGTATTTCTCTATGACTGTCTGTGTGTCTGTCTCTCTGTCGAAGTATCTATTTGTTTGCTGTGATTATTTATCATTTCGGTCAACAGTGGTGAGAAAACTATACGTTAATTGATATCACGATTCTTTTCTCTCTCTCTCTCTCTTCTCTGTGTCTCAATCTCTCTCTCTCTCTCTGTCTCTCTCTCTCTCTCTCTCTCTCTCTGTCTCTCTCTCTCTCTGTCTGTCTGTCTCTCTCTCTCTCTCTCTTTCATGAAGTCTTTTAAAGCATCCATACGTGATTATCTATTCAGATTATCTCACTGTTGTCGCCTGTACATATGACACGTATTTGCTTGAACTTGAAGACTCACTGAGCTGACAGTTGTCAAAGGCATCTACTAAAATCTTTGTCATTGTTGATCATATTCTTCATATACCTTACCAACTGTTGTACATAGACCAGCTACTGTGTTTTTTTCTTCTTATCTATCTATGTTTTCATTTCTTTATGAGCAAGGACAATTAGTAAGATGCAGAAATGCATAAATTTCATCCTTGGTAAATAAAGATTCAATCAATCAATCTCTCTCTCTCTCTCTCTCTCTCCTCTCCCCACGAGAAAGCGAGTGAGAAACGTGGTCAAGGGGGAGATAACCTCGAGCGGACCAGAAATTAGACCAAAATATGTTGTCAGCTGCGGCGCTAAATGAAAGCTGTTTTCTTATTTCTGCACTTTCCTTTCGCTTACATTTTTTTCTGGTTCACAAGGAGTGTATCAGAAAGTTTCAATCAAATAATTAGCACGACACTGTCATTGAAACCGTAGCAGATGATTGCTATTTGACTAAGCAGACGTCGTGTTTGTATCCCAAGCCGGGTTTCTCGAACATTGCTTTGATCGACTTGTTTGAACCCGGGATCAAATGTATATGTATATCACAGACACCAGGCACTCCATAATAATAAACATAATTATAAACCCAAGTGGTACCAATCCATAGAGTAGATCAGCGAATTGTAAGACTCTTATCAATGATCAACAAGGGAGGTAAATCGCTTATGCCCTTAGACGTCTTTAACGAATGCTAAAAATTAATACGTTTTGTGCAGAATACATTTAAAATTTGTTTTGCAAAAATAGGTCGCAGTGTACGAAATATCTTAAACTTTTGCCGTCTCTTTTTAGAGTTGAATTCACAGCACGTTCCTCGCAGATAACTTTTGGTCGCTACACCCCTTGCTCACATCAAAGACCCGCCTGCTCACATCACGGTCGAAAATGGTGCGTAGCCAGTGACTGCTGCGCTCGTCAGCGCTACCGGGTAGTGCTCTATTTTGTTCTTCCGTGCCCTTATACTCAGACTCCACGAATACAGAATGAGCAGAAAAGAGAGATGAGACACGAATCTTTGATTTCCACTAAGCTTTTCTGACGAACGGATTTGCACACCACAAAAATCACGTACAAAACGATGTATTTTTGGCCTCGCAAGGAGTTTCCCGCATAAACACACGTAGGCTGCCGCTACCTACTGTAACAAACACAATGTCGAGATCCTTGACCAGAGGGTCGTTTCAGAATTACGCCCACTTCGAGGTAGTCCGAGAGATGGTCGTAATTCTGAGGTTTCACCGTTTTGTGTTTATTTTAGCTCACAAACAAAAAAATAAGTTATTGAAATCTCAAAATGTACTTACTATAAAAAGACACGTACGTACTGCCTCGTGGGTCTTTCATGCGCTGCGATGTGAAATTAGAACAAGAAAATATCGACACAGCTGCTTAAAACATGAAATGGATGTGAACTTGAAAACACCGTTTTGTGTGGAAAAAGTTGCTGTGGTAATAAGTGACCCGTTGCCATATGTGCCCCGGTCTCCTGCGCTCGAGAGTATGAAAACTGCCAGGGCATCCCTCGTATTATGTGGCGAATTGCTCGTCGGTCTCCATGGATACTGACCAATCAACCAGTCAAGCAACCAAGTTACCAACCGGCTGTCGAACTGACTAACCCTTACCGCGGTGTCATAAAAACGCTCTGTCTGTCCACCAGTGGTGCTATAACAGACTTGTTTTTTCAAAAACACCCCTCCGCTTTTCTAATTAACATAGCTCAGAAACTATTAAACATTGACAAACACAATGTGTACAAAAAATGCTCAGAATTGGACACAAAATACCACAAAGCAAGCATTTCCTCTGTGTAATGAACATGCATTTATTTATGAATATCTAAAGGGGAGACACGGCAGTGAAAATTGATCATTTGGGCTTGCATGGTCGATTTTGAGATTTGTGGTTTTTTGCACTCTTTGAACCCTCAACAATCATTGTTACAATGATTCAACAATGCCAATCTAGTAAGGTCGAGCTTGAAAATAGCATCTTTCTTTGCAAAAACCATCAATAAAACAGATGACCCACCCTTACAAAAGTGTTGTTGCACAATTTTTGCTCATAAAATGCCAATGTTTGGGCCTTGGCAACGTATAGAAACTTTGAACAAACCTTCGCATGTTTGGTGTCTATCGAAAGCGCGGAATTTCATTTAACCAGTGCAAGGGAGATAACTGCTCTTGGCTTCGTGTACAAAGAGCTATATGATCATTTGCAAGGGATAGATTCAAGCCTTTCAGGTCAGCTGACACGAATGAACCAATGAGAGAGCTCCATTCGCTCGAAATGCTTGGAGACAAGATGGCTGCCTTCCATTCGACTCGGAAGCGCTCTCTCATACTTTTAACGCTGTTACCAGGCCTAAATAATAGTACCACACTGTACATGCCTTCAAAGGAAAGAAAAGTAACCAAAGAAATCGGCAGCTAGTGAAAGCAAGACTTGCAAAGGAGGAAAAGAGTGGCAGCGCAAGTACAGATCATCCGGCAGATCACTCGACATCAGGTTGTGCGTTATGAGCCCGCACCGATGCATTCTCTTCTCGCACCCAGCTTCCATGTGACCTCTGTTGGCAATCGGCCTACTTTTGAGCGTTAACAAAGGTCCTATCTTGCTTCACGATCAATCAGGCTATAAATATAAGGGCCTTGTGCAATGCTGGAATGCCTCCAGTTGAGCGGGTGTGGCGCGCGAACTAGTCCGCGATAACCAATGACAGCCGGTAATGCTTATCGCGAACTGGTTCGCGACTACCACGGAAAGGGCTAACATTCATCCGTCCGACCACGTCTCTGTCCGTCAACACACCGTTACTAATGCAGCCAGGTTGTGCTGACTGCTGACACATAGCAATCTTGACAAAGGAACAAAGACGAATGAAGGTTTTTTTCGTGGTTTATTATAGGGCTATACGACATGACGACAGGGCAAGAATTCGTGAAAACAGCAAGAACAGACAGCGCAAAAGCAGATGCAAACAATGCTGGAGGACGGGGAAACTCGGCACAGACGGCTGATAATAATTAACTAAGCACATCAACACGCAGCAGTAACCACTGACATGTTTACTGGACAGAGCTGCAATTCGTCCTGATCGCCTGGATTTGCCAGAGATCTTTCATTCTGAAGCTGTATTAAAAAAATGTAGTTCTCATATTAAACAAGAAGGGCAAAGCCCATACGACTCACATGCTTGACCTTGACCTTTACATGACCTTGACATTCAGGTGACCTTCAAGGTCAAGGCCAATCAACTACACCTACCAATGACATCATACACTAAACTAAGAAATGCTTTACACATTTTCCCTACAAAATACAAGTGGCCTTGACCCAAGGTCAAGGTCATTCAACACAAAGCTGTTAATTCAAGACATAGGAAGCACAATGGTGCTTATTGACACTTTCTACCATGAGATATGGTAACTTTTAGTGGTTCACTACCCCATTTTGGTCACGTTTCATTAGGGTCAAAGTGACCTTGACCTTGATGATATGTGACCAAATGTGTCTCATGATAAAAGTATAACATGTGCCCCACATAATTATTACGTTTGAAACAGTTATCTTCCATAGTTCAGGGTCAAGATCACTTCAAAATATGTATACAATCCAAATTTAAAGAGCTCCTGTGACCTTGACCTTAAAGCAAGGTCAACCAAACTGTTATAAAAAAATAGGGCTTACTTTGCCCTATATACCATGTATAGGTGAGGTATCCAATCACAAAAACTTCAGAGAAAATTGAGAAAATGTGAAAAATGGCTGTTTTTTAGACAACATTTATGGCCCCTGCGACCTTGACCTTGAAGCAAGGTCAAGTCACTATGTATGCTTTTTGAGGCCTTGTTATCATACACCATCATACCAAATTGGGTGTTGATAGACTTAATAGTCTCCGAGAAAAATCCAACGTTAAAGTTTTAAACGGACGCCCGGACGCCCGAAACGGGTGAGTACATAGACTCACTTTTGCTTCGCATGTGAGTAAAAAATTAGTTCATGTGATCACTCTGCATCAAATGGTTTCTTCGAGGCCACCAATATTTCAGATCATAATGCAAACTGTTAACCAGCCTCTGAGCAGAATTCATATTGATTACACGGCCAGCCGTAATCAACATTGGAAAAACGGAAAATTAAACTCATTCTGGCACAATGAGAGTAGCAAATAAAACACAAATTGACGATGCAATACCATCGCTCAATGTACAATATAGACAAACGAATGAAAGAAATCCGAACCAATATGAATGACATGAGAAAATATCTTAGAAATGTCCACAAATATATCTTCATCAAAGTACCGGTACATGTAGTTTGGAGCGCAATTATAATTCGTTTGCATTGTGAGCATGATTACATTAAGTTCCCCTGTTGACTGCAATATCTCAAAATAAGAATTAGAAACGACAGTCTAGCGAATAAAGTATGAGATGATGAGAAAAAAATTGACAGTGGAAGCGCACATGTCCTTGGCCACCTGGAGAACTCTGCCATTTCGTCATGAAGGTGCACCAGTGAGCCCTGGTCGCGCGCCTCTACACATAGCATCACACGGAAATGGAAGACGGATAATTTGAAAGGTTTTGATTCATCATGGTAGGTCAAACTCATGTTTCTCGTAGCCCAACATTTACTAGGTAGACATCACAGCCTTAGCTTTTGGTTTACAATGACAAAATAATACTGGATCCCCTCTTCGCACTATAATTTTCACACGAGTGTCAGCCACACCCGAAGTCGCATTGTGTGGTAAGCGACATTTGGCAGTTGATGGCCAAAACACTGACCTCACACTGTTGTGAAATGAGGTGTAAATCTGGTTGCACGGGCCTTCCCATAGCGAACACCATGCAGAACTCAGCGCATGGCAGTGAATGGCAGTGAAAAGCGTTATCATCATCAAGCAATGATAGGAAACCCTTTGTGGCGTTAACACAGTCACAACAACGATTCACAGGGAGTTTTTAAAAATAGGCAAAGACTTGCAAAAGCATTTCACCGAGAGAGAAAAAAGTTACCAATAAGGCAAAGGCAGTGGTTTCATACCACGACTTTTCACATGTTTGGGTCTCAAACTGCTTCGTTCATAACCTGCCTGGGCCCGTATCCAGAACGGCGATTTATCTTTTTAACACTCAATTTATCCCCTAACCCCGGGTTATCGTGATCGGTTACATAAGGTACGCTCGTCAGAGGATCCTAGCTTGCGGTTTGCTATATATACTGGTTTCCAGCCAAGGGAGAGCGGGAACAGACAGTTGGAATCGTCTGAGTTCAGAGATAAATCGGGGTTAAAATAACTCGCTGTTCTGGATACGGGCCCTGGTTTAGAGTCAGTATACTGGCATTCAAGGACAAACAGTGACAAAGGCGCATACAGTTTGGTAGCAGTACCACCTCCACTCTTAGGCGACTGTTCCAACCTCATGGCTGCATCAAGGAATAATCGCATTAATACGTACCTTCACTGCCCTCACAGGTATTTGGTTTTGATTCTCGATGGAAAGGCGAGCCACTGGAGGAAGAGACGTATAAGGTTTTGAACGGCAAAAACACTGATGTAATAGCACACTTAGGAATGAAATTAGTGAACAGCCCCATACACTTGTTGCGGTCTCTCACGCACTTGGAGCATATGCACGCAGAGGGGTACTTGACGTCTTTGCCCCTTCTCAAGCTGGGCCACTTGTATCCCATTGGCGAGCTCTATGCCTGCCGTTACTGTGCGTCTCCGACTCGAGCTGTCAAGGTTTTTGCCTGCTTTTTTCATGTTTTGCTTGCAGACACCTTTGAAGCGCAGGCGTGGTCGACAAGCGGGTCTGGATCCAATGGATGGTTCCCCCAGGAAGACATCTGGGCCCATTCTGCAGACATATTCGAGCTGAGGCGGCGCTGGCTCAGCATAGTCTCAATGCTGATGATGAGCCTGTCTCACGACTTCTGAATTTTGCGTATTGTCCTCCCAAGGAATGCCCAGTATGCACCGTGGTCATGTGCATGGTACATCTGGAGTTTCGTGTTTGTCGTGAGATTAATGTTTGTCAAACCCTTCTAGACATCCTGACCATCACAGCGTGTGACATTGCCTGACGATCACATATTTCAGCATGCAAAGGCAAGCTGCTGGAGAAAGTGTACTCAAAATGAGTGAAACAGCCAATATACTCCAGTGCTGTGTATTCGATTGAGATGCTAGGCGGCACTTCAACACCATTGCCTATGACTATGGTCTCTTTCGAACTGTCGACCCATAGTTAGCGTTTTCAGTCTCTGAAGCCACTCCTCCGTATGTGATGGCAGAGCTGCATCATGTGTATAATGCATGATCCTGAGAAGCACGCTGGTCACTTCAGATTTAGATATCACACGGGGCTAGTTTGAACACACTTTCTGTTCCGATACAGAGGTCAGCGTCCTCAAAGGGTCGGTGCCAGGATGCATCCCTGCTCCACCTGCTGAGAACAGGACAGGTCTTCGAAGCACCATCGCCATAGCTGACTGAGCTCTGCATGGTCTTACAGAAGGATGCAAAACTGTTCATAATCTTGGGGGAGGGGGTGGGAGAAGGGGTGGGGGAGGGGGTGGGGGAGGGGGTGGGGGAGGGACTGGGAGTGGGGGGCCAGCCTATTTTTGCACACAGCTTTTGATGTCCATCTCATCTAACATGGTTCAAGGCCTTCTTAAACCAACAAAGGCAAAGTACAGCAGCTCTCTTTGTTCCCTGCACATACAGGTGCAAAAATTTACACTTGTATAAATAAACTATTTCTTCACACGTCTAATGAACATCATAAAAATACCACTACTTTACGGAAGAATCTATGGATATGTATTTTGTTCTTTGGACAAACAAGCTTTCGGACCCCATGGGGAGAAGCTTTAGGTGCTTTCAAGACAGTTGTGACAGAGGAATACAAAATTAACAAGACTGCGCCATTCAAGCAGGATAAAGGGTAGATACGTTTTACCTAGAGGCACCGCATGGATAAATGCCCCAGCTCCCATGTCAAAACTATCAGGACTTATTTAAACTACTTGTTTTGTCATTTGCTTTATCAATAGTAACTTCAGACCAATGGTGGAAAAATCCCAGTTGCTCGCTTGTCATCATTGCCACAATGAAACAAGAAGGGCAAAGCCCATACGATTCACATGGTTGACCTTGACCTTTATATGACCTTGACCTTCAGGTGACCTTCAAGGTCAAGGTCAAACAACTAAACCTACCAATGACATCATACACTAAGAAATGCTTTACACATTTTCCTACAAAAATACATGTGACCTTGACCCAAGGTCAAGGTCATCCAAGGTCATGCAACACAAAGCTGTTAATTCAAGACATAGGAAGCACAATGGTGCTTATTGGCACTTTCTACCATGAGATATAGTCACTTTTAGTGGTTCACTACCCCATTTTGGTCACATTTCATAAGGGTCAAAGTGACCTTGACCTTGATGATATGTAAACAAATGTGTCTCATGATGAAAGTATAACATGTGCCTCACATAATTATTAAGTTTGAAACAGTTATCTTCCATAGTTCAGGGTCAAGGTCACTTCAAAATATGTATACAATCCAACTTTGAAGAGCTCCTGTGACCTTGACCTTGAAGCAAGGTCAACCAAACTGGTATCAAAAGATAGGGCTTGCTTTGACCTATATACCACTTGTAGCTAAGGTCGCCATTCTCAATAACATGGGAGAAAATTGGGAAAATGTGAAAAATGACTGTTTTTGAGACCACATTTATGGCTCCTGTGACCTTGACCTTGAAGCAAGGTCAAGTCACTATGTATGTTTTTTGAGGCCTTGTCATCATACACCATCATGCCACATTTGGTGTTGATAGACTTAATAGTCTCCGAGAAAAATCCAACGTTTAAGTTTTTTACGCCCGGACGGACGCCCGGACGGACGGACGGACGACACGGCTCAGTACATAGACTCACTTTTGCTTCGCAAAAACTGTCTTGCCCAAAACTCTCTCATGACAGTGTAAAACTGAGCTTCACTCCGGAATCCAACAAGAAAACAGTTGGGCTGGGATGCAATATCCTTGCAAGCAGCTTCATTCGAACCACCTGGTGCATCTACTGAAAATCCCTCAAGGGAAAGCGAGAGAGAGAGAGAGAGAGAGAGAGAGAGAGAGAGAGAGAGAGAGAGAGAGAGAAGGTGGCATTAGCACAGTACAGAAATTTAATAGTTTGTTGCATCCATAGATCCACTTTTTTGTTCACTCATAAAACAAAAAGTACCAACATGAAGTTGCTGCACCAAAAACTTAATCTTTGTTTTGGATGTTGTTAGGTTCATACTTTTTAAAGTCTGAGGAAGTACGTATATTAGTCAACCAAATACACTGTAAATGTCACTGCTCTGCTGAACATTTGTTGCTGAATACATTTAATGTACTGTCTGTCATTATATTTACAGCATGTCTGATCTAACATCGTGACAGTCAGCTGTCAGTGGCTTTGAAATCGTCTCCCAACTTTCTTTGCAATTCCTCTGCCTTCAATGTTAGACATAATCCTGTGAATAATCTGATGGTCTGCTCTGACAAGGCTGACCCTATGTCCTGAAGCAAAGTTAATATCTTCATCAGTAGCAAGTTTTCTCATCATACTAAAGAATCCACTCTCTGCTTACAGCATCATTTTTTCGCCAGAAAGGTGACTTTGTCTATCCCAGTGTTGCTGCTTTCCATGACTTCAAGCTGTTCAACTGAAGTGGCAGCCCTTTGCCCAACCATTTCAAGAACAGAGCTCCTTGTTACCAAAACTGGAATGTATCAAATGAGCACATACATTAAGTTTTGTTGAGAAATCTTCTCTGCAAGCAAGGAAAAAGTATCTAGATTAACACTATTCAATGTAGAATAGGAACCAACACTAGTTCATCTTGACTTATTCAGTGGTCTAGAGGTGAGTGAAAGCCCCTGAAACTTTCGGCAGTGCAAAATTGGTATCAGACAAAGACAATGAGAAAAGTGATTTTTTCAGTGTCATACCATTTTACAGCAGGAATTTAAATGGCACCCACTGTATATCATGATTTATAATTGTTCCATGAAAGTTTTGATTTACTTAACTGGTTGGATGTACACTTTCATTTCCTTATGGTGGTCAAACTGACAACATACACCAGCAACTTTTAATATTTGTTCTGTCAGATCTCAAATGATCTTTGACTACCTTCAAATCTGTTAACCTGGACAGAAGTCATTTGGATTTACAATTAAAGTACATAGTCTCACACCACTCCTTCTCGTCTTTTCCAAACTGCCTCCAGCCATCAGCCAAGGAGTGAAGTCCTCCATCATTTTCTCCACCTCAAACATTTGGTTCCCAATTAGGAATTGTGTGCTCTGTGAGGCAGTTCTACCAAATCATCATTTGATTTAGGTGTGTATGTGTGTTGCACGCTAGATTTTAAGTGGGGCCTGGTGGAGTTGAGGTTTGCTATAGATAAAACAGTTTCAATGTGAAACAGTTCTCACATTTGGCCTAAGGCTGACAATTAGTTCATCCTTTACTGACTAATGTATGGGGTAGAAAAGTGAGTAGGCATATGCGAGTCTGTGTCTGTGTGTCTGCCTGTGTGTGTCGACATTTATTTTTCCATACATGTATGGACATGTGTGTCTGTGAAATAGAAACACGGTGATTTCTTGAGAAATTCTGCATCCTTGTGCCATCAAACATTGCACAAGAGTAATAGGTGCTTAAAACTGTTCTAACCACAACCTTCCTGCTGAGCATGATAAAAGGTCAAAAACACAGTGGGGTGGGCTATAGGACTTTGTAAAAACTGAAAATCATTATTTCCTCATGAACTAAGCAAACTTGGTACCACTTGGCATCCACATTTTGTTCTGTTTGGGCACTTCATTTCATTCTTCGTAACTAGATCTAATATTTTCTTAGTCTGATCACTTCTAAGTTTGCTGGTCAGTGTCACACTTTTGGTACCAATGAACTCAGGTGCACACATGTTCAATGTAACAAAAAACAGCAGTTGCGTTTTGCAACCAGACACAATCACCACAGAGCATGGCCAACAGTAATCCAGATGTAAGCAATTATGCTGAATCCATTTCCATCAACAAATGATATGACAACAAAATTACAGCACCAATACCAATGTCATGCCTCCTCTATTGACTGCATCTCTCCAGATATCACAATACACAATGAACATTCAGATTTGTCAACATCATAAAGTATGCACTTTACATGAGCCCCAAGGATGCAAAAGGAACCTGTGGAAATGCCAAATAAGTAAGGAGCATGCTCCATTTTCAAGGCATTTTCCTAGTCCTTTGCCATTCTTGAGTTAGTTCAGCAAAGAAAAGTTTGCCTGAAACGTTCTGGTCACTGCAGCCTCTTTCCATTCTGAGAGTAGGCACCACAGATGCCACTGTCATGGGTTAACTAATCACACACTTTTGGTTCCATCATCCTTCCTGCAACCTGCAGAGCTCAGTCTCCATACAAAAAGGAAAAATGGTAGTCCAGCTGCAAACTTTGAGAGTTTGTGATCTGTTAGCAAAGGCATACATAGGGTTTCTACTTCGGGAGGAAACCAGGTTTAACTCACTCAGGCCGCTGCAAATTCATCGAAACTCTCGAAGTTAAAAGTTTGCACCTGTGCATCTGCAATGGCTCTCAGGGAGTTACTAACGACAAAACAATGCACTTGAAAAGGGACAAACACAAGTCATTGAACAACTACTGTTAGTTGCTGCTTAAGCTTGTTTTCCTCTCCAAAAAATAGTTTATCAATACAGTTTGCACAGTTAGTGCTACATTTCTTTTTGAAATGATCTTCTGAAATGCTATCTTTATTTGAAAAGTTATACCCAATGCTTAACAGTACTGCTAAAGATTAACGCAGTATTATTTTGTACTTAAATATATTTCACGTTTTCCACATTTTCAAAATGTGACAAAATACACATGCCCTCACCATGCAGAAACTAGCCAAGCTAAAGCTCTGCAGGGTCCTATGACAGAAAGTATTCATGAACACAGATCCACCTGCACTGTAGTGTAAGTCCTCTCTAAGACGACTGTGCAACATTTCTGACAATAATCATCCAACTTACACTCATGATTGATTACGTCATCAGTCAACAAACGCCACACCCCTGCACCACTGCTCATGGCAAATGCCGGTATGCCATACATTTGTCCAGCTGCCTCTGTTCCCGGCCACACACACTCAATCTCTGTATTTTCAGCAAAGGCAGCATTGAGCACTGATATGAACCACTGATTCATCTGAAACAGTTATTGAAATGAATCGCATCATTTCAAGAGATGTGGCAATAAGGGAATATAGGATAGTAAAGCTGGGCAGGGACCAATGCAACAATGACTAAATCAACAACATGAGCTGATTGGAATGTTATCATTCTTCAGCCACAAACAAGGATCACAAATCTAAAACTTTTCTAGGATACAATTGTATCATAAGCAAATGGAGTACATGTAGTTTCAAACATACAATGGTCACAGGTCCCCAATTTGGACATAAAACACTTTTTCTTTGGTATGGAGTTAGTAGCAATGAGCATGGCTGACAAGGCAAAGGCTCTCTGCCCTAACATAAGGGAGCTTCTCCCACTCCTTTACAATGTCCCGTGCTTTAGGTCCAGTTGCTATGCAGGAGGGCAGTGAAAACCCCTGGTTTGATTTGTGACCAGGGCCCGTATCCACAACGGCGATTTATCTTTTTAACACTCGATTTATCCCCTAACCCCGGTTTATCTTGATTGGTTAGATAAGGTACGCTCGTCAGAGATCCTAGGTTGCGCTTTGCTATATATACTGGTTTCCAGCCAAGGGAGAGCGGAACAGGCAGCTGGAATCGTCTGAGTTTAGAGATAAATCGGGGTTAAAATAAATCGCCGTTGTGGATACGGGCCCTGGTAATTTTTACTGCATCATTTATTCATCATGTTCTTTGTGGGAACTTGGGCAGAGAGGCCCAGAGGTCTGATGTAGTTACACACATGAATACTACTGACGAAGTATGCATTCTATTCTGAGGTCCTAGAGCAAAGTCCTTGACTGACACACCATCAGCTTGTATTTGTAGTGAAGTAGCTCCCATACCTCAGCTGGAGCCCCAGGCTGCTGTCTGTAGGAGGCCTGCTCCAGTCACTCAGCCAGGAGGGCCCCAGGCAAGCCGTACAGTGTGTTATCAACTTCAAGTGAAAAGAACCATTAATTTTTCACTCAATCTATAACCCTCCACCTTTTTATGTTATTACTATTAGTTGTTGAAAATTTTTCTAATGGCAGACAGGTTTACTTGCCTCAGCCAGTCTCCCGTCCTCAATGACATGTGAGTTTGTCTCAGATCTCCACCTTTGTTCTAAGAGACAGAACTCTTAGAATAAATTTGAGTAAAGCTTTGGCTGTTTAGCTGAGAAATTCAAGGCAGCATGTGCCGTTTCATTTCAGAAATGGGTTTAAAAACTACTACGTCTTCTGATTACTCAGTAATGAAACATTCAGTATCTGGGTAAAATTTCAAGAAGGAATCCAGGGGTACCAGACTGACAATGAAGCCCCATGTGTTTAATGATTCACTAAATGCAATTTACCCTGGGCACTGGAACACTTGAACCAATTTCTTCCTGGCACCTGATGACTAAGACAGCTTGCACACCACATCATTTCCACTTCCCAGGGGAAATCTAGGCTGAGGCAGGTGCTGTCACATCATGGACTAATAGCATTCAAGTGTCTTAACTGGGCTCCTGGGTAGCTGGATTTACAAAAGGGTAGAGTCAGGCTGTGCAAATTAAACATCTTAGACACAATTTTGCAGCTTTGAATAATACATTGCTGGCTTGAGACCCTGATGAACAAAGTAACAACTGGATTAGGTCTAGTTGTCATATGTATATATGCACATGCACACATACAATATCCTGCAGATGATATGTAAATGTAAGCATACACTTCTCTGAAAGCATGCAGGGAGGTAGGGGCAAAATGCATTGCGGCAAGGACAGCACTGGCCGACGCCAACAGGGAAATCGGCAAAGCCAGCAGCAATGAACACGTGCACAGCGTCCACATTATGTATACATCCTCCATCACTGCCAGCAGTTCCCAGTCATCAGTGACTGCTCGTCACAGACAACTTGGCTCATGTCATGTCCACTCTTAAGTGAGGATGTTGCCTCAGGCAACCAGGGCTAGTGTAGTTTCTGTCCCTGCTCTGCCCGCTCCACCACTCCATTATCCACTGGGGCAGCCACCTCCTGCAGTGTCCTGCCCTCCTGGCCCTCTTTACGTTCAGCTAGGCAAAAGCCTGTTTCCTGATGCACACAGGCAAAGGCTGGGGGAGGGGGGGGGGGAGATATGTTTACAAGGAGAGGTCAAGAGAAGTCTCAATGAAGGACAGTAGGGAGAGAGAGCAGAGGGGACAGCAGAGAGCAAGGATAGAGAGAAGATAATTGTTGGGAGGAATAAGAGACGAGGGCATGGATCTGCAGAGTAACTGCAGATAGAGAATAAGTGGAGTGAGTGGGAAGGGACTGAGAGGTGGAGGAACAGAGTGAGGCAAGGAGGGGAAGAGGACCTACGGGAGAAGATGGGAGGTGATGAGAATGGGTGGCAATGGCCAGCAAGAGGATGGTGGCTGAGGGAAGGGAGAAGTTAGTGAAAGAAGAAAGAGTTGCAGAAAATAGGGGACTTTTCAACAGAGGAATTGTGGATAAATGTAATGAAAACTTAGGTGGAGGGTGGGATGGTATTGGTGAGGGATTAAGGAAGGGAGAGGAATTGATGGAAAGAGAGGGGGAAATGTTGGAAGGGTCATAATGTAATGAGAAGATAGCATCAGAGAGGGGTGGGTGAGAGAGGTGGGTGAGGGGGGTGGGGTGGGTGGAGGGTGGGGGTGTGAGGTGGGGGGAAGAAGAAGAAGAGAGAGAAAGAGAGACAGACAGACAGACAGACAGACAGACAGACAGACAGACAGACAGACAGACAGACAGACAGACAGACAGACAGAGATGAGCCAGAGAGAGGGAGAGAGAGCGAGAGGGAGGGAGAGAGAGAGAGAGAGAGAGAGAGAGAGAGAGAGAGAGAGAGAGAGAGAGAGAGAGAGAGAGAGAGAGAGAGAGAGATAGAGAGACAGAGAGAGACTGAGACAGAGACAGAGACAGACTCAGACAGACTCAGACAGACAGACAGACACACAGACATACAGCCAGTCAGACACACAGACATACAGACAGACACACAGACAGCCAGCCAGTCAGACACACAAACAGACACACAAACAGACAGACAGGAACACAGACAGACAGGCAGAGAGAGACATAGAGAGAGAGAGGTGGAAGTGCTAACTCCTGGCTTTATTAGCATCCTGAAGTTCCATGTCTAGCATGCATAGCTGCTTGAGGAAGCCATCATTGGGGAAGATCTCCCGCTTCTGCCTGACCATGGACACTGCCTGCATCAAGTCCAGACCATGTTTCAGCATGAGGTAGGCCAGAACCACTGTAGCTGAGCGGCTGACCCCCATCTGGCAATGTACATATACCTTGCCTGCAAGCAAACCACAAGAAGATATTTGCTCATCTGCAACTATCTGGAAGACCTATGCAAGTCCTACAACATCATTTCTAGGCCTGAAGATTCAAATACTCATCAGTGTTCATCAGCAATATCATGCTTCTAAATTTTTACAGTTATACAGTTTTGAGGAGAAACTTGTCTCATCTTTAAGAAAGTTTGCAATTTAAAAATATCTCAATAACAGCTGAACAATGATTTCTAATTTGTTACTTTTGGTCAAAATACTTCTTCATTCAAACAATAAATGAAGCACTCACCCTCAGACTTGAGTGCATTGTCAATAAACTCCACCACATTTGGGAAGTGCTTGCTCATGTTGTACTTGGCTGTGTCCATGGCTGGAATGCCATAGAAAGTAATTCCTGTCCCCTCATAGAACTCCTGGTTGGTGTCAATCATGTTGAAATTGGGTCCCATGGCTGTGTTGACCAGGTGAGTTATTCCTATCCTTCCCAACTCCTCCTTGTTTCGGGCTGCAGACCTGAAAATGGAACCGTCCATTCACCAGCTTAAAAAATGCTGCCCCTCATCCAGCTCCATACAGCATTTGACCAAGAGAAGAATCAGAAAGCACCTGCATAATTTAATCAACTCATCTCTTTATGCACATCTCTTGAGAGATGATAGCAATTTAAAGCAATTCTATGTGTGTGTGTGTGTGTGTGTGTGTGTGTGTGTGTGTGTGTGTGTGTGTGTGTGTGTGAGCGTGTGCGTGTATGTATGTGTGTGCATGCGTGCAAGTGTGTGCACATGCACTCTTTGTATTTTTCCTGCAGGCTCAGTATGCGTAACAGAAAAAAATTGGCAGTTTATCTTGAAATAGCATGAAGCAGCACAAAATTGCTTTCTACACATCTTAATTTAGATTTAGAAGATCAATGTTTTGGCTATCTGCTAGTATCAATAAATCTCAAAGAGTTCAGAAAAAATAAACCACAACAACACAGTCAGAATAAAAGCACTTCTGTTGAAAGCTGAAGACATTTTCTTTCAGAATAAAACAACTGGAACCTGTTATTTACATTGGAAAAGCTCTCAAAGTGAGTTCATGAGATAGGTATAAAAACCATGCTGCCAGAATGTCATTTCAGGTGCACACAAAGTGCCTTGGTAAGAATTTCCAAAGGAATAGTTTGAGCACACACACACATTTCAGTATGAATGCTACAGACAGAACAGAACACCATTCATGTGATGTACATGTATTGTTTCTGCTGATTTAGTGAAAGAAAACCAACTGAGAGAAAGTTAGGTTAAGATACTAAACATTTAACATATCGTCAGTTTTTGGGACTTGAAACATGCCTAGAAATACCAAGTTTTGTTCTCTCCCCAAATGTACATGCCAACATTTATAGTTGTGGTAGAAACCCATAAAACTCAAAGGAGGCTATGCTAACTTCATCATTATGAACTGAATTGATCATCATATCAAGCACAGTAGGGAATGCAATGCCCTAAATGCCATGCACTCATCCAGACCTGTGGTATCAAAGGGCACTACAACGTTTTTCCCTACACTACAGACAACAAGACCACTGGCACAGCTGGTACCCACTGGTCACCCAGGAAGATGCTAGGAAAGACCTCATCATAGGGGTTCTTCGGGGCAGCTGGAAACATGAAGTAGTTGAAGCCACGGTGGGTGGATGGTGCGGAGGCTGCATTGCTGCACTCCATCAGATAGCTTCGCACCTTCTGGTACAGGTTTAAGTCCACCTTCATTGTCACAGTTCCTGGAGACTGTGGAATAGAAATAGTAGGATAACGCCATTCTCTTACACTTTGCCTTGAATAAGCTTGACAGGCAACAGAAAGAGGAAGGCTACAGGAACAAAACAATATCCCGACTTGTGACAAGGACATTTGTTGATAGGCATTTTCTGTTCATCTTGGTTCTTCCTGAGGATTGCAGGGTATTTACAGTTTATATGACATGCAGAATTATAAACTTAGAAAGGCTTGTGGTACCTTGATCTACCATTGAGGATGAATGTATACATGTATACTATGAGTTGTGATCCATTGCGGTGAAGGGAGAGATATGAACACTGTCCGTCCACTGATAAATTAAAGAAAATATATATATTTGTGTATAGAAGTCATACATTTTAATGTTGTATACATTGCCATTGAAATGGGCTGGTAGCCTCTCAACAAAATTATTTGTTCGTTTGTTCGTGCGTTCTGTGTGTGTGTGTGTGTGTGTGTGTGTGTGTGTGTGTGTGTGTGTGTGTGTGTGTGTGCGTGTGCGCGTGTGTGTGCGTGTGTGTGTGTGAGATAATGCAAGTTGTTGTTGTTGTTGATGTTCAAACAATATTTCAAATTCCACGACTTTTCACGACTGTAGTCTAGTGGTTTCGTGCTTGCGCACGACAGGCTCACAGGATACCCGTAAATCCAGCAAACCATTTTCGATTTACGGCCGCAGTGAACGTGAAAGACATCCTAGCAAAGACATATGATTATGATGTTGGGTCTTGGAGCCAAGCTTTGCGAGCCTTCGGTACGACATGCGCAACAGGATGATAATAAACGTAGCCACGAAAACTAGATGTACGGTTCTGGGTTCGACAAGTACTAGTCTACTACAGACTCCCGAATGACGAGTCTCCTCACTAGCTGAAGACGTAAATTACAGGTAAAGTTGTAAAAAATATAAAAGTGACTTACGTTCATTTTTGTGGACACGAATGTTTGATGTCTCCTGTCATGCAATAAGCAGTTGATGCAGTAACGTTGCTAAGGATTTAATAATACTTCACCATGTCCCTTTTAGACATGACGCATTGGGAGTTACTTCCCATAAGAAACTCTCTAGGAGAAGTATTTGGGCCTCATCATGGCGTCTTGGACGCTTGGGACTTCATTCAGCTTTGTAATTGGCGTACTCATTCGCGTTGTATTGTTGGGAACTTCATTGCCGAGGTGGTTGCAAACAAGAAATGAAGTTGTGACACCACTTACATCCTGGGAGCGAGGTACGTGTCACTGTGCCGGCGTAACGTAATTAGTAAGACAAAGAGCGATGACGTCCGGTACGGCTTTAGTTTAGTTTAGTCTAGAGTATTACTAGTATTAGACTGTGACTGTCTATAGTAGCCACTAATGCGGCCCCTATATTGCAAACACAATAAATAAGTCAGTAAGCTTACGAGAACATACACAATGCAAGCATCCACACTGACACATGTATGCAAGCGCATGCATGGTACACACGTCACATGCACTAAGAGACAGAACATTTTTTTAAAGCAAAGGGGGAACTAAGGTCATAATAAAACTTAAACGGCAATACTGAATATCGGTGTTAACTTTTCTGCACATCCCGAAAAAACAGGAAATCAAACTTACTTGGGGAACACATTTAAAAGATTCCCAATCCCCAGTGTAAAGTGCAACTGTCAAATCCAGGCAGATATATGCCAAAACAGCTTTGTAGATCTATAGTAATACTGTAATAGGCGACATTGATTGTCTCAATCAGTCAATGTCTGTGATAAAGCCTGATTTTTCTCTGAAGTGTTGGTAAATTTAGACAGAACCATTCTTATCTTAGACACCTGTATTTGAACATTTCTTATTCAAATTATTCATTCAAAGACAGAGTGCAGCAACCTGGTGCAGAAACTCAGATTCCTAAGTTTTGTGTGTGATGATGATTTATATTGAAAAAGTTCAATGCCACTTCATGATGTATCATATTTGCTTGTGGTTAAAACATCTAAGCCATATTGTTGCATTTCTCTGTCCCACACAAACACAGACATCAAACACATACACATTAGCGCGCATGCAAGCACGCACGCACGCACACACACACGCGCGCACGCGCGCGCACGCGCCCGCACACACACACACACACACACACACACACACACACACACACACATATGCACACACCCCAACCCCCATACATGGGAATAAAATCATGCTGCAACTTACCAAACAAAAGAACAAATAAATGAATACTTTGTTGTTAGGCCACTGGCCCATACATGATACAATGAAGATTCATTATCTCACACTTTCCTGTACCATACAATAATTATGCTACATTTCATTGCATCGCAGTACACTATATTTAATTGCACTACAATGTACTACAGACGTACAGTCTACTGCATAACTTCATATGACATCATATCATATTTCTCTCTCTCTCTCTCTCTCTCTCTCTCTCTCTCTCTCTCTCTCTCTCTCTCTCTCTCTCTCATAAAAATATGTTGCTATTCTTCAAATAACTTGCCTGTCTTCACTTGCAAATATCGCTTGAACGTTTTCTATACAACTCTTTTGTTGATGTGTATCTAAGTATTTGGTTTGGATAGAGCTCTACATATTTGGGCAAGCAAACAGCACATATATTTCATCCTCTGGTACACCATTGCACAATAGACATTTCAGATTGCGTTCATCTTTAGGACGGAATCTCAGTTACACTGAGTATCGCTAATTCCAAGCCTAAAAATGTCAAATGTGTAAACGCATCCCAAAACACTTTTTTGTCTAGACATACAGATATAGATACTTTGATAATTGTAGCTCACTTTTAAACATTCTGTATAATTCATATCTGTCACTACGGTTTCTTTTTCTGACCACAACATGTGATAACAGTCTCGCATTCTTCCCAGAAACATGTACATGAATGTCTTGACATTGCTTACTCCTTGCATCAACCAAACATCATGAAAGCCATATTCGACGATAAGAATTCTGACATTTAAAACCCAACTCCTGTGTCCCAACTCATTCTCCGCTATCATGAGCTTTAAGTCTTCTTTGGATAACAATGATGAGGTAAGCTCATCAGTCGAAGCCAATATTTTACACATTTTATTTTGGCATTGACATGGATAGGAAATCTTCCTGCCGCTCCATAAACCATGCAGTTGGGAATTTGAACAGACACATTAACCAACTTTTTTATGGCAAGCGTATACATGTACTTTTTCAATAGGGTCACATACTCTGTTCCTCAAAGTTCTCCACCATAAGAAAATGGGCTGAATTTGAGTGTCAAATGTTTTGAAAAATGTTTTTGGTGAAAAACGTCCAATATTTCTTAAGAACTTCACTATCCGAGTTACACAAACTTTTGCTCTTGTCAGCTAGGTTTGTAAGAGATGCCTTTGAACATGGTGTTGCAGACAGAGTTATCCCAAGATTATGACTTATTTGTAGCTTTTGGCTGTTTCTACTCTGTTTTCTCCCAGCGTCCATTTTTCATGTCTCACTAGGCGTCCATCACACCTAAACACTTGACTATTGTTTTAGTTTAGTTTTTATTCATATTAAGACCAACCTTGTCAGCTGCTTCTTCATTCTGCTTCTTCTAGTTCTATCGCTTCTTCTATTCTCTCAACATTTTGTTTGTCCTTCTTTCAATCCTATGACATCAGACTCATTAGCCTCTTGATGTTTTCCTGTAAAATCTTGATATCTTCATCTAACTCATCAAGACTGGCTTACATTTCATCAATTTTGGTGTCTATTCGACCAGTCTCCGATTTCAACATCTCTCTGAAATCAGTTGTTGACTCCCATTTCTTCATTAGAGCTTCTATTTCCTCTGTTACTATTTGGAGGTCCAGGATTGAGTGTCACATTTCCACTGAGTAGGAGAAGCATGAACAAGTCTGGTTGAAGGAGTCCGTCATCACTGCCTTCCATGGTAATCTTGCTTGTGTCTGAGCTGTGAGACACCCAGCAAGCAGGCATAAATAAAATGATTGCCAAGAGGCAAGCAGTGCATGCATAGAGTACCTTGCTCAGTTTGAACTCGGGCATTGCCTACTCTCTGCTGCATGCACCTCAAGTGAACTCTCTTCCATGTATGCACCAAAAAACATGTGTTCTGATTCTTGCTCCATATGTTGCAATATCAACTTCCATTTTTGTTGACAAAATACAATATTCAAAGTTGTAAAGTTTTTTCTTCTTCTTTTAAAAGTTTTTTTCCCTCAATCAGAAAATATCCACACAGACTAGTCAAAAGTATACTGAAAAACTGACAATCTCGTCAGTGATTATTACTGCTAGGAAGTAGAATGTATCAGCCATAGAAGTGAGAACCACAAAGTCTGCCAAATTTCAAGATGCAAAGTCACAAAACTTGAAAAACTTACATGATTGTCTTCAGCTCAAGTAGACAAATCATGATGTAGTGGACATATTTAAGTGTTTGATGCTCAAATTCTGCCAAAAACCATAGATTTTGAAGAGCAAAATATAAAGCTGCCTTGAATTATATCAACATGTTACAGCAAAAGGCAGCTGCGTGACATACTGATATAATTCAAAATGTGGAACATAAGCATTGTTGCAGCCATGGAGTAATGCTGTACGGAAAGGAACAGTCTCACTATCTTTGGGGGGGGGGGGGGGGGGGGTGTGCATGTCATTTTCAAATATCTTACCTAAAGGAGGTTTATGTCACTAGTTGTTTATATTTTCCCATGGTTACAGTAAAACTGCTTAGTTCTGATAGTTATTGCACTGAAAATGGAGTACATGTATTCATGTGATGGGGTGCAGGGGGTCCCAGTAGGAAGCAAGACCTGAGCGAGTTCTTGGTGTCCGGATTCTTTATTCAGAACTCAGTGGGCTGTGGTGGAACGATGTGCCCATAACCCTGATGGTGGCGGGTCTGCCATAGCATGCAAAAGCAACCATGTTTAAAGGGATGGACATATTCACCAGACAAAGAACCGGAAGCTTATTCTAATGTTCCGTGTTGAGGATTAACCCATTATGACCGGATACTACGCATGGGTTACATCTCCCTTTCAGACCGGATGCTACGCAGACGTTGAATTTGACAGTGGTGTAGTACACCACTTCTTGTTTCTAGGAAGTGTAGAAGTGAAGAAATTTTTTTAAAATGTGTTGTCAACTTTATGGTTTTTCCTGAAAAAACCTCATGTTTAACTTTTAGGAAGCTGTTTTCATCACATGCTGTAGGTCATAATGGGTTAATTATGGAGAGAGAGAGTAAAGGGCCGAGGAAGGTGGTGACAGCCTGGGGGGGGGGGGGGGGGGGGGGGGCCGGCTGCCCTGAGGGATGACTCCTTGGGGACCAGATGTCCATGTGGTGGTTGCAGCCAGGGAGAGAAAGGGAGTGCTAATGAACAGATGACAGCCAGAGATAAGGAAAGATAGACAGAGACACAGAGAGAGAGAGAGAGAGAGAGAGAGAGAGAGAGAGAGAGAGAGAGAGAGAGAGAGAGAGAGAGAGCGCATGCGAGAATGTACCTTACCACATTCATACTAATGTCTTTACAATTTCTGTCTTTTCAGTGGAGGAGGGCATTGCTTTGAGGAAAAGGTTTATTTCACCATACTCAGGGGATGTATTTCATGAGGTATGATTCACACATCTAGAAATGTGTTCATGGTATCAAAACCACACTGAGATTAGGCCTCTGTCATGACGTCTGTGACCACTTGGACTCCAGACAGATCTCCTGTATCTCCCAACTTCCTTTGGCATGGCTTGAGAGAACTGAGGCTTTCCTACACTGTCTTCAACAAGCAAAACTCTTTGCTCTTTGCTTCATTTGCTGTAATAAGCTGTCCACACTTGTGTCAAAAACTCTTTGCTCTTTGCTTCATTTGCTGTAATAAGCTGTCCACACTTGTGTCAAAACTCTTTGCTCTTTGCTTCATTTGCTGTAATAAGCTGTCCACACTTGTGTCAAAAACTCACAACCTTGGTGCTTTCCAAGAAATTTCTTTACAAGATGCTGGAACTTTTTTTTTCTTTGTGGATTGGAACTTTAAAACAGCAATGCCAAATGTGATGGTATATATACTATAACTGTTTTCTGGACAGGTGGATGAGTTAATCAGAGTATAACTTCTGGAATCTGGACATATAGATATATATATATATAACACAGACAAGAAAACAGTAAAGGCATTGCTGAGTTCTGCCATTCCGTAGATAAAAGAATGTCGAAGAGGACTTTTTAATGTGTGAAATGATGTCATGAAAACGCATGCAGATTTCACAGCACTTCTGCTGATCTGCTGTCAGGGAAACAAAGAGAACTTAGGAGAGGGTGTAACTCTTACAGATTATTCCTCCCTCCTATTTCTTGACACTGTTTTTTACTGAGGTAAAACTTGACTTTTTCTGCATATCAAAGCATTATTTTGTTGATAACAGTTTACATCTATTGTTTAAGGTGCTGTAAAATTGTTTTGTAGTTGTATGTTGAGTTATTATACATGCATACACATAAGTAAGTAATTTCATTGCCCTAAGGAATAAGAGCAATTACATATCAGAGCTTCATAATGTCTACCCTAAAATCAATTTGAGCATCTTTTAAAAAATGACTGGAAGTCTTGGAATATTCATTGATTGTAAAATTAGCCCATCTTATTGAAATTTTGCTGTATAACTTGAATTTATATTTCCAGACACCTCTTTTGATAAGGCTTCTGTCTGTATTTGCCTCAAGTTCAACAAGAACCAATGTTCTTTTTCTGGTAAGTAGTACTGTTGATTCTTTCTGTACACATTGCTGCACTTCCAGAAAATGTTTCAGAAGAACTCAGGAAGTCTTCATCTCAGAAGCTTTCAAATCCCACCTGAAGACTAATTTGTTTAATCTTTGAGTGCCTTGGGCCTATCTTAGGGTGTGAGTTTGGCTCTGGCAATAGCCAGATGCACACCATCCATCCATCCGTCCGTCCATCCATCCATCCATCCATCCATCCATCCATCCATCCATCCATCCATCCATCCATCCATCCATCCATCCATCCATCCATCCATCCATCCATCCATCCATCCATCCATCCATCCATCCCTCCATCCATCCATGAATAAGTACATACATTTAAAAAAATTTCCTTTGCCTTCACTGCTATATTGGCATAAAAAACAATAACTTTTACTTTTAACGTCCTGTACCGCTCCTAACTGCTCCTGAGGCTAAATCCAATGCCACTTGTAACCGCTCATGATTCACAGCTCCAATATCAAGGGAGATAACTCTTGCAAGAAGCACGACAGCTACTCTATGGGACTTGAAGGAAAAATCGTACTGCGGCTTAACTTTCGCTGGGGGTTAGTGCGATTCTGTGACTTTCTAATAGACAGATTATCCATCCATTTCACTTATCCTACTGTAGTTACTTGGTGTTGTCTGTTTCGCTCATTTTTTGAGTGGGCGTTCTCCATTTTGAAAATGGCGAACGATAATGCTGACTATGGTTCTAGCAGTGATTCGTGTTATTTTTCTAAATGGTTCGATCTAGACACGCTGAGCTGGCTCTTGCTCAGTCAAGCAGGCAGTTCAGCATGATGTAACTGTTTCCCAAGTGATATATTGGACTTCCATGAGCAAATTATTTTGACTCCTTCCATCGGGTAATGGAGAGATGGTCTACACAGCGTTCGCCGGCGATGATTATGGTCGGTCAGGAGAATTCCTGGCAATTTCTGTTGTTAGTGAGAGTAAAAATCAATTACAGAAAGGTAAAACATTTGTGTGGAAAAATAAAGAGGGCAAAAATAAATCTGTAGTGAGTCACTGTATGATCCTGGCAATCAAAGGAAGGGAACTCACTTTGAGCAGCAGGGGCAAGCAAAAACAGAATAGAACTTTGTGGCCTAGAAACCCCAAAATACTTTAAATACACACAAACGTGGAGAATTTAAACAAGGACTAGTTCTCACTTTCAAAGAGGAAAAAGCTAGATTAAAAAAGCTGAATTAGTATGTCTTTCTACTAAACAGAATTTGTTATTCCTGTTATCACATTCACATCCACGAGTCACCATTATGACTTTTATCACATTCAGGGGTGTTTAAATATCAGCGTCTTCTAAAAAAATAAATAAACACTTCGGCTTCATTCATCTAAGACGTGAACCAAACAACAAAACAAAAAAGGAAGACAGAAATGTCTAATAATTGAGGAAAAGGGGGAAAAGGATGCTGTCACATTGAATAAATTGTTAAGGAAGGGTTTGTTAAGGACTTGGAGAAAGAACCCAGTCAGGTTTGGCTCCGCCATGTATACTCAGTCAGTAACTTCTGTACTTCACTATTTCAGCATTATGGTTAGTCTGATTCAACAGCTAACTGAATGCAGGAAACACACCAACCGAAAATGCCATAGGTTCCACTAATGGGGTGTAAATTGGGTGTTATTGTGTGAGGAAAGAAAAGTTATCGCATTGTGCATTGGTCCATTCCACGAGTTCCAGTCTGAACAGTGTGGGTTCAGCGGCATTTTGTGTCACTGACTGACGACGTTTTCACTGGATTGTCACAGTATCTGTTCAACGTTTTGAGTTTTTCTCCCCTTCTGTAAGGTATCCGTTCCTTCTCTTTTCCCCCTTTTGCCCCATCAAATGACTAGTTGATTCAATTGGGGAAGGCGGGTATACCTGGTTTCTGACACATGGTAGGATGCATATATTACTCTCCATGTCATTGGTTCTTCGTTTGCTACCGGAAGACATTTTCAAAAGTCAAGCGGGCCTAATCCAAGAAATTTCAGCCACGACAAAGAATAGCAAACAAAATAATCCCAACACCTATTTCATGTGAAAAACAAAATAACTGTTGATAGACACATGAGTCAGGTGAAGGCGACATTCCCCACTCAAGGCAATCAACTTTCAAGTCATCCAACAATGCGGTCCAGTCCTGCTTCGGTTGAATTCACATTGTGTCGTTCTGTTTCGCTGCTTCTCATCGTCCTATCACGGAGAGGGGGTGAGAGATGACACACCAGGCGTCTATCATTGGCCGTTTTCCCCTAGGGTGTGGATTGTTACCGTACAAAATGTGATAGTTTTTCTTAAAAATTAGGAAAATTAGTACAAAATATCCATGGTAGGAATTATCAGGATCTTATAGCGTCTTATTTCATGTTTTTTCAAGCGTTGTTACATGTTTATTCTATTTTAATCTTATTCAAAAATAGTTATTTAACATGCCTCTAGATGGAACTACATAGTCGCCCTTGAGGGTAGTATACTCCCTTAGATAAATGATGTGTTTACTAACTCTAAACTCAACCACGCTGGTTTACACGCTCACAATTAACCACTGAAATTCATTGAATAAATTGAACAAATTAATATTTTTTCACATAACCGTATTACCTAGTTGGTATCGTGCAAGAAAGTTGGATCTATTTTCTATTAGTGCTTTCTCAGATTTGTACGATGCGTTAGATCTCTCGACTTGATTATCTTTACTTTGATCCTCCCAGCAATATTTACCTACTAAACCCGGCTTATCAAACCATACACAAGAATTTATAAACAATCCCTTCTACCGTTTTTGGCAGTTGAATTATAGCTTAAGTACACTTAACTCTTTTGTGCCTTTCGGTTTTTCTGCTCGTCGACCATCGTTTCCTCTCTTAAACTTATATAATGGCCAGTCGTAACGGCTTATAAATCAGAATTCTGGAGCATCCCACAACTATAGATAAATCCTTGCTCTCTTTATTTCATTCGGTCCTTCATATATTCACTTTGACTTCACTTTATTCAACGTATTCTTGCTTATTGCACCCTTCTTTCCCCTAATGTAACATCTACCATCTACATTCTCACTATGTTAGCTCTTTTATTACATCCCGCTCTACCAAAGAAATATTTATTCCCACTCCTACAGACATACGCCGCGTTTGTTTTTGTTTGTTGTATGTGTTTTTCCTTATTCACTTATTTGCTGGATTACATCCCTTCTCTTGAAGGGTAAAACATTTCAAGGAGACATTTACCGACGACTATTCACTATGCGGCTGTGGGATTACATCGCCTCTGCGGGAACTCAAAACCAATCGATTAAACCTTTTACACAAGCAACACATGAACCACGTATTCACTACTGGGCTGATTACAATCCTCGTCCTCCCGGTAACATAAAACAGAAGGACCAAAGGAACATTTACCCAATCTAATTCGCTAATGTGCTGGATTACATCTTTCCTCCTCCCAGAAGTGAACAACTACCGCGCTATTCCTATTTTTCTGGATTTACATCCCTCGTCAAAGCCCAACGTACGTGAACATTTCCCGCTATGTCTTCTATTGAGTGGCTGGTATTACATCCCTCAGTCTGCGAATGTAATTACACACTATTCGCAGTGGGCGCTGGGTTCCATAGTCCCTGCCGTCACAGGTATTTTTACCAAAAAACTGACATTACCGAGGTATGGAGCATGAGTCTGACTAATTTCAAAGTTGTGAGATCCATAGGGGCCTCTCGTCCCGATGATTTACAAGACTTTCAGCTAAACCCCTTCCACATTCCTTTTGGCCAGACCACTCTGCCTTCCCTCTCATGTCTGGCGCTTGCCAATGTTCCGTCCCGAACGACAGTCATCCTCAACATAACCAAATCAGTTCTCGCTCGAATTGACACTCCACCGGCGGCTCAGTTTATTAGGGCATAGTAGCGTTCGTTTGCACCGCTCAGCTACAGCAACTCACGAACGAGATTACTATCGACCACCACATACTGCCGGGGACCAGCAACAACAATTTTTTGAATAAACAGGAAAAAACCATCTTTTGAACCCATCTTAATCAGATTGACGGCTTGACGCTTCCCACCCGGCATATGCTGAGCTTCCTCTGACATTCTAACTTGGCTCTTCGCCTGTTCCATACGTCTTACGTTTCACGTAACCAGAGAACATCGTGTCGATAACCACGCACAAGAGAGACTTGGTCGCAATTTCTCTACGTACCATCATAAATCCCAAGAATACCCTCTGAATACCACACTTCTTTAGTGTTTTAAAAACAGCTGTCCACCACCCTTCTCCAGTTCCTCGTCTGAAAACTAATGGGACATTTGTCCCCCGGATGATGATGTAAACCCTCGACAAGTGCAGCTGTGACCCCACGACAGGTTCTCAGAATGTCGTTGATGGCGTAATTAACAGTCCTAATCGTGACCAGGAAATGACGTAGGGTCAGCGCCCGGCGTTCAAAAAAATCCGGGTGTCCATGAACATAGAATTCTACCTACACGATATGACGTATTCGCATGTTGGATTTAGGTCCTTTTCCCCCTACGTCTGGGTCTGGTCGTGATTACGCAATCGGCACCTACGTTTTCTGTACCACTAGAAACAATTCCTGTACTCTCTTTTTATTAACCAGACCTCAGTCCGCTGAGCTAGCATGGTTAATATGCCATCCTAGGTTCGAAAGAATATGTTTGCAAACGATCCATACTACTTCTCACATGGTTTGCATTACTCCTTGCGGAAAAGACCGTGATAGCCATGCAGCTGTAGCACTGCCTTGTGCCGCGTTTAGCACGGTTGTCGTATACGGGCACTATCGCTGGACGGTAGAGCAAACAACCAGCATATCTTCTGCCACCCCATAGGCGCCTCAATCCTTTCCTCGGCTGAATCGGGGCCACCTACGTTGATTTTTCTCCGCACTCCACCGGTAACCCTATTTTGTACCTTTCCGTTATTCTGTGCATTGTCACACTGCTATCTATCAGCCATTCCTGAACAACATCCTACCACTACTATAAACCGTGGATACTTGTC
>JAWQFJ010022356.1:5000-27500 GCA_034096865.1 Theodoxus fluviatilis
TCATGAGTTCCTACTCTAATAACGCTTGACGGTGCGCCTACCCGCCCCTCCCCACCCTTATCTCCACCGTCCACCCCCACCCCTCACCCCCCAACCCCATCTCCACCGTCCACCCCCACCCCTCACCCCCAACCCCATCTGTTGGCTGAAAGGGCACCCGCAACAAAGAGAGCAAACATAAGGCTTGTTCAGGAGGCGCAGCGCTGCGAAGCGCTGCACAGCGCTGCACGTGTTTCACTCCTGAACAGCAATTTTTGGGGATGATTCACTCAGCGCTGTGCAGCGCTGTGCATCACAGAAAAGCACGCACCCGAGGTGATTCACACGATTTTCAAATGGTGTCTTCGATCCCGCACTGGCCGTCGATGCGTAATATACCCCCCAGAAACATGTTGGCACTGGAACGTACGGGCTTTATTTGCCCCAAGCGCTCTGTGTGCTCGAGTAATGGCAGTAAGGATGACACAGTAGTGGACTGTATTCATGCAGAATACATTTAAACGTGCATAAACGATGTCTGTGGCAAAGAAACACTTTCTGTAGCGTCTAGCAACACAGCATGCGGCGCAGAGGATTTACCTCCCTTTCACAAGTGAAGCGCTGCACACAATCTGTAGGCGTTCACGAGAGGCAATGAGCCCTCAATTGCCAACATGAAGCGCTCATGCAGCGCTTCGTACTCCTGAACAAGCCTATACTGTTAACGAGTGAGTCCGACCTTTTCGCCCGGTTATTCAATACTGCAGCCGCGACACTCGCGCAAACCCTGAACCCACCAACCCTCACCCCTCACCCCTCACCCCCCACCCCGCCCTATGGCGCAGACGATTGACGGCAAATGATGTCACTTTAGTGCACTTCGATCAGCAAAAGTAGGAAAACGTCCCACGGCCTGTTCCGTTCCGTGTTTGTTGTTATTCCCAAAAGGACCAGGCAGTTCAACTCGGCATAAACCAATACTTTGTAATGCAGATTGTCAGTTGGAGATATAAACAGTGCGAATTAAGCAGGTTACAGACATCGACGTACTAAATTGTTTTGCTCGATCTTGCAATTAGGCAAAGCAGGTGCATCAAGAATACACCACTAGTAAACACAGAAAATGGAAAAGCGGTTGTCAAACTGAGCAGAGAAGTGCAGAGAATTTAACAGTCTTCTGTAGGAAAGTGTTGAAAAAAATGAAGCCCTCACCAAAAATGTCGTTTTCTATGCAGTCCCATTGCCTTCTGACCAGGGCATCATAGCATAGAAAAGAGGGTGGAAAAGTGTCCCTTACCTGACAAAACGAAGTCTTTAACCGCAACTCTTTCGGTCTTTTGGGAAGAGCTAGCTGTTGACACCTCTTGTGCTTTTCGCCACTGAAAGCTGCCGCGCGCTTTTTGCCTGCAGGTGAGAAGTCGTCAGAGTGGTCACCTCAACTGAGTTCACAAGTCGCTGTCGTCTCTCGGTCGTCTTCCTCACCAGAAGCCTGTCGCCCCAGTCAGTTCCTCAAGCCTGCTCCCCTCTGGTGAGTTCAATATTGCTTAAAAAATTAATATTACGTTTTGTGCTTTTTAAGACTTTTATGCTCGAGCGTCGCGAATTTAGTTGAGGGCGCTCTTTATTGAAAAGGAATGAAAACAGGAAAATGTCGATGCTTTCCTCGGACAAAATTTAGAAAAGGACTCGTTTGCATTTATACCCGACAGAACCCGGAGCCTTAAGGGGGCAGGGGACGGGATGATATTTGACTGGCGGGTGAGACCTGTCAATCGTCTCAGGTACCGCGTCGCTCGCAGGCATCGGCTGGAACGGAAACGAGGCTGACGTTCGCCTTGGTGACGCCCCCTGCTGATTCCACGATGTACCCGGATGTCTACTGCTAATGCCCTTCGCCCCAACCACATCTACTCCGATCTCTTTTTCTCCCTAGCTCCCGTTCCCTCTATCCTGCCACTCCCTCCCCATTCCGTGCCCCGTCCCGGTCCATAGATTCATCAAGGAAGTCGCAGTCGTGCATCCTGTTTGTCTGGCTTTGGACCGCCATTCCGGAATGGGGCCCTGAAATGCAGGGCGCTGCCGAACCAATGGGAACATTACGTGTCTATCTTGCGTAGGCAGCGATCATGCAGCATGCACGCGGGCGTCGGGTGGCTGAATTTTCCCCTGTCGATAAAAGCTGCTTTAGAGGACAGAAAGAAAGCTGACTCGGCTATTATGCTGTAGAGGTGCTTACCATGGCTGATGAAGAGATTGGTGTGTCATGTAAGAAGCCCAAGAGTTCTGATGACGTTTGTGCGAAACTGAAAAGTGCCGATTAAAGGCCTTTTTGACAGTGAGGAAGATTTTGCCGAAAAATAAGTTGTATGTGGTTTAGAACTGAAAATTGGAATACTGACTCGAATCCGCAGTTTGTGTGTGTGTGTGTGTGTGTGTGTGTGTGTGTGTGTGTGTGTGTGTGTTTGTGTGTTTGTGTGTGTGTGTGTGTGTGTGTGTGTGTGTGTGTGTGTGTGTGTGTGAAAACTTAAAACCCATGCACATGCACATGTATGATACTGCAGGTGCCAGTTGCATGTAGCGAGGAAGTGTGATTTCTGGGTGGCTCATCGACTGAATGCCAGGGAAGCGCTTCTCACACGTGTTGGGATGCTGCCAGAGCTCTGGAGGGGGGCAGTGTAATGGGGAAATAGGTTTTTGGAAGTATCTCACCTGAGAGAGACTTTATTTTTGCTGGTGCGTTGAGGGTGAAGTTAGTAGTCCAAGAGCGGTGAAAAATGTGAAGTGAAGGGTGAGTGGAAGTTGAGTTCTGCCCCAGGGTGATGAGCGGTGTTCGCTCTGAAGTATGAGTTGTGGTGAGTAGAAATTGGCCGTTAATTGGTTGTGAGAAGATGGTTATATAAGAGAGCGCAAGAAGACAGAGAATAGAGATCGGTCCCCACACAGCAGATAAGCAGACGAAGAGAAGAGAGAAGCAGACGAACAGAAGAGTGAAGCAGACGAAGAGAAGAGAGAAGCAGACGAAGAGAAGAACGGACGGTCGGCCCGGCAGACGCGTCTACTGAATGAGGGAGCGAGTGACACAGAGAGACAAAAAGAGAGAGATGGAAGGTTGGTCGAAGGAGTCTTTATGTCAAGGGCTGACCTACCTTTTATTAGTTTTCTGTGAGCAGGTTGACCGTAATTTTACTTGTGTTTATAATTCTCTATTAACGTTTTATCTGTGCTTTGCAATTACTTTTTGAGGTTGATTATTTACTTGTGTGTAGAAATTCTCCGTTGGAGTTGAATATTTTCTTGTACCTGTGTCTCTCCTTGAAGTAGAGTATACTAGTAGTGGATGTGAATGTTATAAGGAGAGTTATTTGGGAGGAAGTCGTAGATGAGCCAGATGTAAAACATCTTTTCTTTTACCCCTTTTTGCGGAGTGGCAAATCCATTTTATCAGTGATTCCACTTTTTTTTCTACCTCTGATTATGGGAAGTTATGATTTCAAATGATTGATTAACAATCTTGTAATTACCCGGGACCGTTTTTATCCAAGTTTATTGAAATCCCCGTAACAGGTAGTTCTTCCTAGACGTTCTTTTCTCCCAGCCCGGTCAGCTCGTCTTCTTTTTAGGGGTTGGGTAGTTGGTGGGTGGATAAAGTTGGACATGATTGCCAAAGAGAGCATGTTTATCCCATTGCTGATGTTATTCACTACTCTACGTGACGTTTTACATTAGACACACACGCGCGCGAGCGGACGGACGGACGGTCGGACGGTCGGACGGACGGACAGAGAGACGGGGAGAGAGACGGGGAGAGAGACGGAGAGACAGACAGACGGGGAAACAGACGGGGAGAGAGAGAGAAAGACGAGGAGACAGACGGAGAGAGACAGACGGAGAGAGACAGACGGGGAGAGACAGATGGGGAGAGAGGGGGAGACAGACGGGGAGAGACAGACGGAGAGAGAGAGAGAGAGAGAGAGAGAGAGAGAGAGACGGAGAGGGAGAGAGAGACAGGGAGACAGACGGGAAGACAGACGGGCGGGGAGAGAGACGGTCGGGGAGAGAGACGGTCGGGGAGAGAGACTAGCGGGGAAGGAGACGGGCGGGGAGAGAGACGGGAAGAGAGACGGACGGAGAGAGAGACGGACGGGGAGAGAGACGTTGAGAGAGACGGGCGGGGAGGGAGACGGGCGGGGAGAGAGACGGGAAGCGAGACGAACGGAGAGAGAGACGGACGGGGAGACGGACGGGGAGAGGGGCGGGGAGGGAGACGGGCGGGGAGGGAGACGGGCGGGGAGAGAGACGGGCGTGGAGACGGGCGGGGAGAGAGACGGGCGTGGAGACGGACGGGGAGAGAGACGGGTGGGGAGGGAGACGAGCGGGGAGAGAGACGGGCGGGGAGAGAGACGGGCGGGGAGAGAGACGGGCGGGGAGACGGACGGGGAGAGAGACGGGCGGGGAGGGAGACGGGCGGGGAGACGGGCGGGGAGAGAGACGGGGAGAGAGACGGGGAGAGAGAGAGGGAGAGAGAGAGAGAGGGGAGAGAGAGAGAGAGAGAGAGAGAGAGAGAGAGAGAGAGAGAGAGAGAGAGAGAGAGAGAACGAACAAGCGAAATACTTTATTTGTTTAGGCCTCTGGCTCATCACAACATACTTATTTTTACATCACTCTGGTTGTGCTGACAGCATCTCTTCTTCCCCTAAATGCATGCAACAAGTACAATGCCACAGATCGTATCGTATTGACATTGTCGGATGCCAGCACCATCGCAATATTAACACGTTTAGCAGGATCAAACAAATTAAAAACATAATTCTGTCTTATATCTGCGTATGTCGGGTATCTCAACAGGAAATGAATCTTAGATTCATCTTCCTCATTGCACGATGGACAAAGTAAAGACCGTTGAGGATCATTTGTGAAGCGGTGTCTGTGGATGATTAAATCGCTAAAACCAGCACGAAAGCAGACAAATACATCTTTGAGGATTCGCTGATCTATCGCGCACAAATGCTGTTCCCGGCTGAAAACACATTTGAATTGCCTAGAGAAGGCATACCTTCCACTGCTTTCAAGGGAGTTGTGCCAAACTTGTACATAGTCGGTTATCAGGCGTTCCCGCAGCTCCTCTAGGAATTGCTTCTCATTATGTACATATTGCAATCTCCACAAATTTTCAAAATTGTGTTTACACAGCAATGCTTTTATATCCTGCGCCCAATTTTTATCACCAGACTGTAGCAGCATGTTGTATACCTTACGAGGGTATCTAGTCGAGTCCATTTGCAAGATTCGTAACCAATATTTAATTGCACGTATCCTGGCATTGATGAATAAAGGAAATCTGCCTGTTTCGCCATAGGTAATTACGTTTGGTGCCTGAGTTGGTAAGTGTAAAAACGTTTCAAGGCCTGTAAGTGAATGATTTCCACATTTGAACAGTCATAGAGGCCCCACAATTCTGAAGAGTACATGAGGATAGGAGATATCTGCGCATCAAAAAGTTTAAAGAAGACGTTCGGCGAAACATCACCCAATTTTTTTACACACCTGATGACCTGAAGCAAGCCCGCTTTTGCCCTCTCAACCAGGTCTAGTTGTAAAGTTTTATATGACAATCGTGTTGAGAATTTCGCTCCTAGATATTTGTATTCATTCACGACCTCCAACCTCTTCCCATCTAATACCCATTTTTCATGTTCGGCAAGAAACCCACCATTTCGAAACACTAAAACCTTTGTTTTATCAGAATTTACAACCAAACCAAGCTTGCTTGCTTCTTCCACTAGCACACTGAGCTGATTCTGCAGACCTATGGGGGTGTCCGCGATAAGTACAATGTCGTCAGCGAACAAGAGTAAGTATACAGCTGCAAAATCGGGTATCAGCTGAACACCATGTTTGCCGTTTTGAATCACCATCTTAGCCACATACGTGATCAGTAGAGAAAAAATAATCGGACTGGTTTTGCAACCTTGTTTCAGGCCCCGTTTGCACTCAAACCGATCAGTACATCGTCCATTGCATCTTACACAATACCAAACTGAAGAATACATGCCCTGAATCATTTTCAGCATCCTACCTCTCATCCCATGCATTCTCAGTACCTCCCACAACGCTTCCCTGTCCACCAAATCAAAGGCCTTGTTAAAATCGACGAAAGCCCTGTACAGCTTCCGTGGGGGGGAGGGGGTGGGGAGAGAGAGAGAGAGAGAGAGAGAGAGAGAGAGAGAGAGACGGGTAGAGAGAGAGAGACGGGTAGAGAGAGAGAGAGACGGAGAGAGAGAGAGAAAGAGAAAGAGACGGAGAGAGAGAGACAGAGAGGGAGAGAAGGAGAGAGAGAGGCGGGTAGAGAGAGAGAGACGGGTAGAGAGAGAGAGAGACGGAGAGAGAGAGAGAGAGAGAGAGAGAGAGAGAGAGACGGAGAGAGAGAGACAGAGAGGGACTTTTGACTTTTGAAACTTTATTGTAAGGCCGACGGCCCGTCACAACATTTTACATTCGCATCATTCGTTGAAGGTTCTTCATTACACCAAAAGTACTTCAATCGGTAAACAACAATTTTGTCGTACAATATACAATGAAAACAGCATTGTAATTTTCCCCCGGATCATTTACAACATAATGGTAGATGACGTACTCAATACTCTGGGGTCAGTTGCTTTGTTTATTCTTTACAATGGTAACTAATTATCTGCTAAAACCCATGATACATAATTATCTTACTTGCCCAACATGTCCCTCTTGAAGTCTTTGACGCCGGTTGAGAGCGTAGTGTAAAAACATGGCGACGTGTTTTGTTTTTATGTACCCATGTCCATCTATCAAGAATACGAAACCTTGTGTATTCATAAATTTGATGTATCTTTTGATGTACTTTTCCCTCAGGTCTTCATATGTGGGGCACACCATCAAGAGATGCATTTCATCCTCCGTGTTATTACAAAATGGACATTTCATCTCTTCTCTTCTGTATAACTTGCTTCCATTAAGTCCGTGTACTCCCAACCTGAAGCGTGTGAGTGCAACTCTAAATTTTGCTATGTTTATTGTACTAAGATATTTTTCACATTCAAACGTATTTTTGAAGGTACTGTACAATATCAGACGTTCACTTTCAGTAATCTTACAATGCCATCTCTGTCTATAGCAGTCTTGGAGTCTAATCTTAAGGTTTTTCAGGAAGTTTCTTTCGTTATTAGTCCCTTTGTTGTACCATATGTAGGCAAAACCTGATTCGCAGAGACAATCTTTGACAGACTTCAACCAGTTTCGTTCATTGGGGATAGTTGCGCTTGACAGCATAAGGAGTGCTTGCTTAGGTAATCTGTCATTTGGCATGTTTTGTAGTTTAAGCCAATATTTGATGGCCCTAATAGTGCTATTGATTTTTAGGGGAAACCTTCCTGTTTCACCATATACAAGATGATTTGGTGTCTTCACGTCAACTTTTAGAAATCGTTTGCAAGCAAACATGTGCGCTTTTTCTATATTTGAATGTTCCTGCAGTCCCCACAATTCTGATGCATATAACAACAACGGTTGGATTTGGGCATCAAACATTTTGAAGTATAATTTTGGCGTGTGACTGTAGAGAGTCCTTAGCATCTTTAGTAATGAAACTGTTTTTTGTTTGGCTTTTGTAGTTGCGCTGTCTAATGCTCCTGAATTTGATAGTCTAGTCGTAAATGTGTAACCAAGATATCTAAAAGAGTTTACGACTTCTAGTTTAGAACCGTTTAGGTACCATTTTTCTCTCTGGGTGAGGAATCCTCCTCTCCGAAATACCATGACCTTTGTTTTGGTAATATTAACTTTGAGGCCAATTTGTTCAGATGCATGTATAAGGTTATCTATTTGTGTCTGTAGACCTACCGGGGTTGTAGACAGTAGTGCAATATCGTCTGCGAAGATCAGAAGAAAGATTTCCTCTCTACCATTTTGCATTTGCACACCATGTCTACCATGTTTGCGGACATAGTCTGCAATGGAGGTGATGTATAGTGAGAATAGTGTCGGACTCTCAGAGGAACCTTGCTTTGTTCCAATAGGGCATTCAAAAAAGTCAGAAATGCTATCCTTCCATCTTACACATGTTTGTACTGTATCATACATTGCTTTTAGCATGTTAATAAATTTCGTAGAAATACCTGCTTTATCCAATGCCTGCCATAGATGTGGCCGTTCCAAAGAGTCAAATGCTTTTGTGTAGTCAATGAAAGCAACATAAAATTTCCCTCTTCCTCCGCCGTATACATTCTTAGATATCATAGCGTGCAGTGTAAATATGTGGTCAATGGTAGAGTGCTCCCTCCTGAACCCAGCTTGCTCTATACAATGCTTATTGTTTTCATCCATCCAATTTTGCAATCGTCTTGTTAGCACGATACTTAGTAAGGAGATTCCTCTGTAGTTAGAAGGATCAACTGTGCTTCCACTTTTGTGTATTGGTACAATTACTGATCTGCTCCATTCATCAGGAAATGTCTGAGTATCATATATCTTGTTAAACAATTGTACGAAATAGGGGACTAAGAGCTTTTTAGCTAGTTTGATCAGTTCTCCTGGGATTTCGTCAAGCCCTGGTGCTTTGTCACGTCTTAATTTAGCTATTGCCATGTCAACTTCCTGGCTTGTTATCGGTGAGTCAAGCATGTCATCGTGAACACTTTCACGAGAGACAGAGAGGGAGAGAAGGAGAGAGGGAGAGAGAGACGGAGAGTGAGAGAGACGGAGAGAGAGAGACGGAGAGAGAGAGAGAGAGAGAGAGAGAGAGAGAGAGAGAGAGAATGCGAGAGAGAGAGGGACACGGAGAGAGAGAGAGAGAGAGAGAGAGAGAGAGAGACGGAGAGAGAGAGACGGAGAGAGAGACGGAGAGAGAGAGAGAGAGAGAGACAGAGACGGAGAGAGAGAGACGGAGAGAGAGAAAGACGGAGAGAGAGATGGAGAGAGAGATGCAGTGAGAGAGATGGAGAGAGAGAGACGGGGAGAGAGAGACGGAGAAAGAGGGAGAAAGAGGGAGAAAGAGGGAGAAAGAGGGAGAGAGAGGGAGAGAGAGAGAGAGAGAGAGAGAGAGAGAGAGAGACAGACAGAGACAGACAGAGACGGAGAGAGAGACGGGGGGGGGAGAGAGAGAGACGGAGAGAGAGAGAGGGAGAGAGAGAGAGAGAGGGAGAGAGACAGAGAGAGATAGAGACAGAGACAGAGAGATGGAGAGAGAGAGACGGAAAGAGAGAGAGATAGAGAGAGAGAGACGGAGAGAGATAGAGAGAGACGTAGAGAGAGAGACGGAGAGAGAGAGAGAGACGGGGAGAGCGAGAGACGGGGAGAAAGAGAGAGAGAGAGAGAGAGAGAGAGAGAGAGAGAGAGAGAGAGAGAGAGAGAGAGAGAGAGAGACGGGGAGAGAGAGACGGAGAGAGAAAGTTGATTTATTGATTCTTTATCACATATGGAATATTAGGCATTTCTGCATATCTTACAAATTGTCCTTGCTCACAAAAATGTACAATCCTGGATAGTTGTTTAAAAAAGGGTATCAAGTAGTGTATCATTGCACAGCAGTTGACCATTACAGAAAGAATGTTGTACACACACACACACACACACACACGCACACACACACACACGCACACACACACACAGAGTCAGTCGAACCACCATGTTGTATTTCTGATATCACACTTGACAACAATCAGTAACATGAAACTTTCGTGTTGCCAGTGGCCTATTAGTAAACTGCTACAAAAACAGCTGTGGTGCTTGTCAAATGTGAGCCACCGTGAGGAAGTGTCTTTACAGTTCTGGCGGGATGAAACGTGCAAAATGCGCATGAAAAGACACTCTTTTCCTTACAGGTGAGCGTCAGCGAAAATGCATTGGCGATTGCCGAAAATAACGTTTGCATCGCACGTCACGTATTTTGGCATGAAAGCACAGTTTGTGCTTAAAGGAAACTTGTAGAGCTTATTTTTTATACTTCGCGCTCCCAGTATAGGTACTGTGAAGTGTGCTACAGCAATTATCTATAACATTTTACCACATAAAGCATATAAGACAGTGTTACGGTTCGAGTATCATTTATATTCTGAGATGGCTGAAGGCTGTGGCTGAGTTTTGGCGGGAACATGCCTTGGCTTCGAAGTTTGAGACCGGCTTGAACCAGTACGAGAGAAATTGGGTAATGATGCAATCGCGGTTTAATTGGCTGGGGGCGGTTGCACATGCGCTGTGGGTTAACAGTTTAATTCTGGTGTGTGAAATTTTAAGATCAGTTGACTCGAAGACGCCAGCAAAGGCGGTCGTATGCCAAGCAACTCCGTGTTGTAGGATGGAACGACATGTTAAAAGTTCTTCCAATCTTCCCCCGACCCTCTGAAAGTTTATGCCAAAAGGACAGCGTTTCTCTGTTCGAAGATTCATCCCCCACAAGACTTTTGAACAACAAGTTTATCGCCTGAAAAGCTTCATTGTTTGTGTTCTTGCGGAACCACCATAGAAGTTTTTGCTCGTCAGAGAGAGAGAGAGAGAGAGAGAGAGAATATCCACTCCTTAGTGGATATCAGTTTCAAGGATAAGTTTCATCGATGGAAGTCGAGAACTGATTGCACTTATCTACCAGAACTAATGAGTACTTTTGGTTCAACTTTTATTTCGGGACAATAGAAAAGCCCACCGCCCTTCAGTCACAAATAGTAGGCTGATATGATTGTTTAAGTTTGTCCCTATTGCATTGAATTTGATTATGCCACTATTTAGTTCGTATTAAAAATCTTCTTTGATAAAGATTGTGTTATGTCCTGTAAATGTGGGATGTAAGAGAGAGAGAGAGAGAGAGAGAGAGAGAGAGAGAGAGAGAGAGAGTTAATTATTACCCCCTTCCACTAATGAAACCCCTAGACACAAAAAGCCGACAGAATCATTGAGTGAATTGTGTGTGTGTGGAGGAAGGTGATAGACAGCATACAGATTTCTCCAAGAAACGCAGAAAACGTTTTCAAGCATTTCTTCGTTTAGTTGAACCTCGACTAAGTGAACGTAAAACGGCTCTTAACCGGGAAACACTTCGCCCCCGAACCAGGTTTGGAGGGACCGGGATACCAGCTTTGAAGTGTAGCCTAAGTAGTGTTCCCAGGACATGCTCTGGGAAAACTATGAACCTTTCGTCTAACTGGGCACACAAACTGCCATTTTTCCTCGGCTCGCACGCTAAACGCTCATTTTGAGAATGACTGACACTCATACGAAGAAGCCGTAAGCAAATAAAAGTATCGATTTCTCGAAGCACTATGTGGCATACATCAATAATTCATTTAAATAGCCATATCATTCAAATCGAGATCTGAGTTTGGGTTGAATCTTGTGGACAATAGGCCACAGAGATAAACGACGCTACGAGGCTTCCCATGTAGCTGAGTAGTTCATGCAGACAACTCCCGGCAGTGACGTGCGTACCAGAACAACAGAACTGGGTTCGTCCGAACTACCTGACTCGGAACAAGTTCGCACAGGATCTTTTCGTACTTGCCGGACAGGTTCGTGTGCTAGTGGTTCGTCTGGTTAAGAAAAGGCTTTATTAACAGAAAAGCTTGTAGAGACGGGCCACGCTAGTGGTCTCGTCCGAGGAGAGGGGTGTGGGAAAGACAGCCACGCTGGCGGGTCACACAGACTAGCAGGCCACATCATCTAACAAGCAAACTTGTTCGGTTAATTTGCAGTGAATTCGCAATTATTCACACACATCTATTGACAAAGACTGAAGATTCGGGGAAATAAAAACTCGTAAAAACGCAGTCAATCAGATGTGGCCCGCCAGCTGTATGGATGTCTTCCTCACACCTCTCGCCTTGGACGAGTTCACTAGTATGGCCCGTCTCTGGAAGCTTTTCCTTAAAGACTTGTCAGAACGCACATACAGGTAGAATGATTGGCCACACTAGACATTTCATGTTGGAATAAGACAACGACGATTATGCGATTTCTGCAGGACACTTGACTGGAATCAGTCCTGCACATGTAAAGCCAAGTAGCCTAGGTGGGCTCCCTCTCCCACCAGTCCTGCAAATGTAAAGCCAAGTAGCCCAGGTGGGCTCCCTCTCCCATCAGTCCTGCACATGTAAAGCCAAGTAGCCCAGGTGGGCTCCCTCTCCCATCAGTCCTGCACATGTAAAGCCAAGTAGCCCAGGTGGGCTCCCTCTCCCATCAGTCCTGCACATGTAAAGCTAAGTAGCCTAGGTGGGCTCCCTCTCCCATCAGTCCTGCACATATAATACCAAGTAGCCCAGGTGGGCTCCCTCTCCCATCAGTCCTGCACATGTAAAACCAAGTAGCCCAGGTGGGCTCCCTCTCCCATCAGTCCTGCACATGTAAAGCTAAGTAGCCTTGGTGGGCTCCCTCTCCCATCAGTCCTGCACATATAATACCAAGTAGCCTAGGTGGGCTCCCTCTCCCATCAGTCCTGCACATGTAAAGCCAAGTAGCCCAGGTGGGCTCCCTCTCCCATCAGTCCTGCACATGTAAAGCCAAGTAGCCCAGGTGGGCTCCCTCTCCCATCAGTCCTGCACATATAATACCAAGTAGCCTAGGTGGGCTCCCTCTCCCATCAGTCCTGCACATGTAAAGCCAAGTAGCCCAGGTGGGCTTCCTCTCCCATCAGTCCTGCACATGTAAAACCAAGTAGCCCAGGTGGGCTCCCTCTCCCATCAGTCCTGCACATGTAAAACCAAGTAGCCCAGGTGGGCTCCCTCTCCCATCAGTCCTGCACATATAATACCAAGTAGCCCAGGTGGGCTCCCTCTCCCATCAGTCCTGCACATGTAAAGCCAAGTAGCCCAGGTGGGCTCCCTCTCCCATCAGTCCTGCACATATAATACCAAGTAGCCCAGGTGGGCTCCCTCTCCCATCAGTCCTGCACATGTAAAACCAAGTAGCCCAGGTGGGCTCCCTCTCCCATCAGTCCTGCACATGTAAAACCAAGTAGCCCAGGTGGGCTCCCTCTCCCATCAGTCCTGCACATGTAAAGCCAAGTAGCCTAGGCGGGCTCTGTCATGACTCAAATATGTGGTGGGACTTTAAGTCCACTTCCAGTCCTTTTTAAAACCGCCACGATGCACCTTCAAGTATTTTTGCAGTGTCAGCACTTGCTGACTGCACCGTTTCGCACGTGCAATGCAAGTCGTCATGCGGCAGTACGTGCTCAACATTTCTTTTGTGCGTGAATGAACCCTATATATAGGGTCGGGTTTTTTTCTATAGGAGTTTTGGAAACAACATTTCGTCGGCTTCTGTGTGTGCGGTGCGTTTCTGAGCAGCGTCTCCGAGGGCCGCTGTGCCCGGTTGGCAAGGCCTGGTTTTTGGCTTTCCGGTCTATTTACTGTGTTGTAAAGAGGGGAAGGTTGTGTGTGATTCGTTTTTGAGCAGCGTCTCAGGGGGCCGCTGTGTCCGGTTGGCAAGACCTGGTGTTGGCTTGCCTGTCTCTTTACTGTGTTGTAAAGAGGGGAAGGTTTTGTTTTGTCTGGTCAAGTCTTTGAACTGGGACATTGTGACGGACCAAATTCTTTCTTGCGTGGTAGTCATTTGAATTAAATTGGAATTTTGTGGTGTGGGCATTGATGGTGGAATGTAGATGATTTCTGCTTCGGAGGACGATTGTTAATTTGTGCTGTGGAGGAGGATTGTTGATTTGTGCTGTGGAGGTGGAGTGTTGTGAATTTGTGCTTTGACGGTGAAAGGTTTGTGGTTTGTGCATTCATGGTTGAATGTTGATGATTTGTGCTTTGGAGGAGAGAAGTGTTGATTTGTGCTTTGGCAGAGGAGTGTTCCTGCATTGACTGGCTCTTCTTTGTTTTATGTTATTAAATTGTTTCATTTTTTTATTCATATCTTCTTTGGCATTGTTTGAATAGGGTGTCTTATTAAGTCTGTGGACAATCGGGCAATTTCCAATTTAAAAAAAAATTAATATATCTGCACGGGATTACAATTCCACCAGTAGTCAACCACCCGGGCCGTGACAGGCTCCCTCTCCCATCACGACTCGTAAAGGTGAAGAGCCAGGGAGATCGTGACTTGACTTGCTTTTCCTGTCGCCCATTCTAGTACAAATCGGTGATACCACGCAACAGTGTATCTCTAGCGTTCCAGGAAAAACTGGAATCAGCTCTAGGGACTGCGCGTGGTCATTGCCCTATCATGGCCGGCAAAGGCTGTCCGGCAGTAAAACTCCATTCATTCATTCAGGGCTTAACGTCTGGAGTAATCTGTACATTCAAGTCTGTCAGTACAGCTCCACGTGTATTAAAATCAATCTTGAAAACCAAAGTCGTGAGCTTTTTTTAAGCGTGCAGTGTACTGGTTTTAGCGATCGCCTTGTAACTCATTTGTAAGTTACATCCTTCTGCGTGCACGGTGCTTCATTAATGTTGTTTTCTTCCGACTCAGGGGTAAAATGGAGTGTCTGTGAGCAGTGTCACTTGAATATTGAGATGAGGCGAGAACATGGTGTAGATAAAAGCTATCATCAAGTTGGAACTCTCCGAGGGGAGTCGAGATTGCATCAGATTGTCTGCGCATCCTGTCTGCGCATCCTGTCTGCGCATCCTGTCTGTGCATCCTGTCTGCGCATCCTGTCTGCGCATCCTGTCTGCGCATCCTGTCTGCGCATCCTGTCTGCGCATCCTGTCTGCGCATCCTGTCTGCGCATCCTGTCTGCGCATCCTGTCTGCGCATCCTGTCTGCGCATCCTGTCTGCGCATCCTGTCTGTGTTCTGTTTACCTCCACTAAGGAGATTGTTTTTCCCTCGTTTAGTTCGTTAGCTTGTTCGTTAGTTCGTTATTCGGCAAAATAACTCGAAAAGTTCAAAGCGGATTCTAACAAAATTTGGTGCCAGGTAGGGGTGTAACCCGAAAAGCAATCCATTAAATGTGGAGGCTATCTGTTATCTCGTTTTGGAAATACAACCATAGAGAGAACATTATCGTCCCAGCAATGAGGCCAGCGTGTGCTTCAAGTCGGCATATGCGTTCTACACTCAGAGACCGTTAGCAGGCGCTACAATGAACTAAACTTCGAAGCGTCAGGTCTGGCTAGCAGAACATGCTGCCTGAATTATACAGGTCATGGCAAATGTGCCGTGAAACATCCACCGCTGTGGTTGCTATGGAGGAGGTTTGCGCTCTCCGAGTGCTCTTTAGTTACTATTTTTGAATCGAATGGTGGGCTGTGTTACCCGGGATGGGCAATGGGGTGGGAGCGCGAAGCGCAAATAGGTATGAGCCGCCTGTGGAACCCATAAGACCGACGCAGGAGAGAAAATTTTATAAATCACCATGTTGGCCTTCATCGTTTAAAAAGGCATTTTGCATCATTACATGACTGTTTGAAGTCCACCTTCGTCCGGCACGAAACGCCGTACATGACGTGTGACTGGGGCGGGCTGTGGTTGCATCACTGTCTCGCTGCGAGCTGTAATGCCCTACGTACGTGTCTGCATAGTTTTGCAATAGTCTTCTGGGCCCGTTTTCACAACGGCGATTTATCTTTTTAACACTCGATTTATCCCCTAGCCCCGCGTTATCTTGATCGGTTAGATAAGGTACGCTATATATACTGCTTTCCAGCCAAGGGAGAGCGGAACAGGCAGTTGGAATCGTCTGAGTTTAGAGATAAATCGGAGTTAAAATAAATCGCCGATAAATCGCCGTTGTGAATACGGGCCCTGTAGAACGCATTCACTTTTCTTCTCCAATAACTATTTGCATCGAAGAATGCAGTCTTTAAAGATAAATCGTATGCATTGTATCTAAACATGTACATTATACTGCATTGTGCTGCGTTAGCTCTTCCCAGAAAAGAATGATCCACTTCAACTTATACTTCTCTAAGTTGCCTTCCTTCCTAGTTGCACATACCTCCATATGCAATGCAATGGATCCAGAAAACATTTTTTCAAATCTGCAAACAGGGGTATCTCATTTATACTTCTATAGTATATATGTCTTTTTCCTAGCAGTGTAATATGATTTAAACACGAATCTTTGCATGGCGCACCAAACAAAATATCAAGTTTATTTCGACAAGGCTTCCCTAAATGGACAGTCAACGAAGAAATCTCTCATGTTTCAGCTTCTGTCAAACGGGAAAAGCAGGCATTATTCTGAATAACCTGTTGTGTGAATAAAGAGTCATTGACGGGGAGAGTTCTGTGCAATATTCTATCAAAGAATTCCCTAACTTTTAATTCTCTTGTTGTTGCAAAAGAAATTAGATGATACTGCCTTCATGAGAGTTCATTTACTTCAAATCTGTTTTCCGAAGTTATTTGTGAAGTAGGTTTTGACAAATTTCAAGAAGAATTTTGAGGTGCATTTTTGCAAGGTTTCTTGTATTTCTTACTAGCAATGCTGCTTGCACTAGCTCTCGTGAGGCCATTCTTCCATTGGATAGGGATTATACTAAAAAGCTTAACATGTTCTTAAAACACACCCTTCACTCGACAGGGCGCATGGACTGCTTGCTGACAGGTTGTGTCACCCACTCTTGATCTTTGACTAATGCTCTCATGAGAGATAGCATCCATCCTTGCAAGCAAAACACATTCAGACTTAAAACATGAATAATGCATGAAGCTCGCCATGCGATACCATTACGTATGGAACACGGTTCTTGGGGACAACAAGTGCTTTCAGGAAGATAGTCCTAGGCTGTCGCATTTCTGTTTAGATAAAAGAGGCTTCATAGTTCCGAACAATCTCTTGATTGCACAAACAGGTATTTCGCAATGTCGTTGCATTTCCAGCTTATCTGTAGAAATGTTGCGGGTTTCCTTGTCTCTGCTAGCGAAGAAGGGTATTAAAGTGTACTTCTACATCAAGATACCATGCAACATGCGTCACATTCTTCGTCATCATGTCGTTTACGTTGAATAAAAAAGTGGTTTATGACATAAGTAAAATTCAGTACCTTTCAGAGCAATATTGCTTATCTTATATCAGTGTGTAATAGAGAGACAGGCATCGCCAAACCATATATCAGATGAGATCTAACGGCTTTATATTGTATGTTTGGTGCAATGGAGACTCCGTTTTTGTTACCTCTACGTGACCAAGAAAAAAACCTCACAGGAAATTAATGCAATGGCGCCTCGTGCAAGCATGCCAATACAGCAGTCCCTATCCTGAAATAACTCAAATCCTGTCACACTTTTCTCCAGGATCATGTCATCATGACCAAGAAACACTTCCCTGTGTATCCAGCGCTGACTTGAATGTGTACACGGAAAGTTATTGGTTGGTTGCGCGCTCGAGTGCCTTCAGTGTAGCCAATGTCGCCCAGTCCGTCTAAACATACTAAAGGCCAAGCCACACGTGAAACAGAAAACACTTCCTTGCTTCGAAGCAAAACCAAAAGCCGTTTGGGCGCGTTTTGCACTGAAGCACGTTTTGCTTCGGAGCATGCCACACGCGAAAGGGTAAATATAGCGACGTGGATGGCCCAATGAAACGGATGACATCGATACTGATAGAAATTGATGTGGGATAATTGCGAATAGTCGAGTACAAATAAGCATTAAATTTATTCTCTCTCAAAAACTAGAAGCAGAAAAACATCGTTCTAGCTGTGCAGGAAACACCAGAGACGGACAGTGGTCCAGAGTGACCGCTTTGCCGACAAATTGCGATACAACGTGTGACAGACGTTCCAAAGTGGTTCATGATCTTGAATTAGTTCAATTAATTTAGTATTTTGCTCTCCTGAAAGAGCCCAGAGAGGTCCCGTCTCCCGCACAACCATTGCGTCCGCGTTGCTGTCGCTGCATCAATTCCTGCATTTGACCCATATTCGAGATATCAAAATTCATATGATGAAAGGCATGTGTATTTAAGGAGGTTGCTCAATTTCGACGTACAGATTCCAAACATGACAGTATGTTTTTTTTTCCAATATGCAATCGTTTGTTGTAGTTTTCTCAACAAAAAATCTAAGCGACAAGAAAGTCTGCCATTTTGTCTAACATCACGGCATCATTTGATTGGCTCGTGACAAATACACCGCGAAGCACGTGTTGAAGACTAGAAAACACGAGCGAAGCAGCGTCGTAGCAAAGCAAAACTGTTTTGCTTCGGGGCATGACACACGGGAAGCAAGCCGAAACGTGGTGGATTGGTTTTGCTCCGAAGCAAAGCGTGTTGTTTGCTTCTCATGTGACTTGGCCTTAACGGGTGGGAGTTATTTAATGCCATGAGTTCCGAGAGAAGCTTCATGTTGGAGCGAAAGGGTTGGGTCGTTCACCCGTGACCGGGCAGCGCTGCTGCCCAATGTCCCAAGGGCCATACATTCTTCCTCGGTGGCTGAAGTCCTCCGCACTCCGTGGGGACAGATATATGGTTCCCTGCAGCATTTGTATCAGAGTAGATTTGTTTTACTGATTTTGGCGTTGGGGAGAAAAAAAGTAGATTCATGCACGTCGTTTAATCGGAGTTACTAGCTAATTCACACGTGCATTGCCAGTGAAAACTCAACATTTTGTTCACTTGCCTGACGGTTTATTCTTCTGAATATCTGAGAGCCATCTACTAGCTCTTTCAAAATCAGAACTCATGTTGTCGTAGACAGTCGATCTACTGTTACAAGGAGATAAAAAGTTCCCAAGATGCAACTGCTCGCACACGAAGAAATGTATCCTGGGAACAATTATGGGGTAGAGAGAACTTTATAGCAGTCTCCCCTTGTGTGACCATCTCACCCACGGCGTCAGTGACCGTACCATCCTCGAAAGGGGACAAGCAGGATACACGTGGCCTGCCTGAGCCATGTGAAGCAGCATCTTCTTCTCAAAATAAGGGAGCTATTGTACTCTGAGTTTGGACAGCCGTTCGTTCCCACCATGACATACCATCCATTTGCAATGTCAATAGAACACTTCCCCCTAACTCCCTGTAGACACACACGCGCGCGCACGGCGACTGGCTATACACTTGTCCTGCTTGAGGCAGTCACGTGGCGTGTGTGGTGAAGGCCTCCTCACACGTAGACGCATTTCTGGCAACTATGCTGTTTCCGTAGGAAATGTCGCGCTTGCAAGAGGGAAAAAGTTTCGGGCGTGCTCAAACATGGCAACGTTCTGGCAACTATGCTGTTTCCATGGGAAATTTCGCGCTTGCAAGTCTCAGTGGCAATGTTCTGTCGCGTGTCAACCTAATAGAAACACGTACTATTTTTTGGTGCTCTTCGGACACTGCCTCGAACAGCCAATCAGATGGGTTCCTGCTTGTGATGTAGGGGTAGACGTGTGCCCAGCAAAGTCCTAATGGCGGCCTCGCCACGCTCGAATAGAAACTTCTGTGGCTTCTGCTACTTCTGTCTGTTGTAGCATGTCCTGACGCCTAAATATGAATTCCGTGTACATGTTTATATCACTGCATCTTTCTAATGCGTGCCGCTTATTGCAAAACACCTGTTGTCGTCATAAGCGTACAGCTGACTCGATCGAGTTGAAAGAAATTCAAACAACAACCCCGTGTTGAATGATTGGGCAGGGAGCGGAGTTATTAACATACATTTCACACCACAGGGCGTTCTTCTCATTTTGTTTGTGGGGAACTGGTTGGTTGGGGACTTGTAAATCGAAAGAAATATTACAACATCAGCGTGAGCACGATGTTACAGTGAAAATGTGAAAGACATCTGTCAACACATTCCTTTAGCATAAGTCACGTGGCTTAGTGGGTATTGTTGTCGACTACTAAGCGTTTGAAACTGGTTCATTTTCCTGCTGATGCCCTCGTTTGCAATTTTTTTTACATCTCACCCCACTTCTCATTTAGCGTTTTACCGGACACAAAGAAATGTTCTGTCCTTTTAACACAAATTGCCACTTGTGAGAAGGCCCCTAGGTCTGCATGCACCGCACATGTCGGACATTGTGGGAGCCTCCAGCGCTACAGAGCCCGCCCCGCCTTGCTCCCTTTGCCCTGTGTGGACGGGTGAGAAAAAGAATTTCATGACAGGCTAATCACTTGGAATCGTCATGCTGTTGTCGTCTCGCTGCCTAAAAGAAGTTTAAACAGAACTTTATTGCCGCTCAAATTCAATGTCTTGCAGACAATATTGATGTTTTCTTCAGTTTAATAAATCCGATCTGATTGCCTCTTCCCACTCAGGAGTCAAGCCGGATACTTGTGTTGACACTGAAAGCACACGTAGTGAATTGCTTTTTTACATGGCCGTGACTCACCATCAGCTGGAATTCTCCCCAGAGAGTACAGGCGGTGCTGGACCTAGCTATGTGCCTCCTATCTTGGTGTCCGTGTTTGTCGTCAGGTGCCGCTGAAGGATTCATCAAACAATCCTCAGAAAAAGTGGAGAGCTGTCTGAGCTCCAATAGGGACGATAAGTCTCTTCATAAAACCAGTATCTTAATATTATAAAATTTATATCAGATCTAACAATCTCTTTTCAAACAAATGACAGTCGTTTCCTTCTTTTCATGGCAATTTCAAATCTTTCTGGTAAAACAAAATGTGCGTTTTGTTACAATGATACTTGACAGTACATGCGGACAAGCCAGTGCATGGAGGGTTTGGACTGCAACTTGGATTCAGTTCTGTCTCTTACAGAAAGCTGAGGGAGAGATCTAACAGCTGGCTTAACACGACCGCTCGCCTTGCTTATCGTCTCAAAAATGTTAGCAGCAATAGACTGTAGTATCTGTAATTGTGTTGTCAGATATGAGGGTGCTTCCGCAAGAAGAGCTTAACTAATCAAGCCCAGAAATGATCAATGGTTGTACAAGAGTTCTTGCCGAGGCTGTATATGTGGTAATGCAAGGATCAATGATGATAGGGAAAGTGTCCTTACCGTGGCTGTATATGTGGTATAGCAAGGATCAATGATGATAGGGAAAGTTTCCTTACTGTGGCTACATATGTGGTATAGCAAGGATCAATGATGACAGGGAAAGTGTCCTTGCTGTGGCTATATATGTGGTAAAGCAAGGATCAATGATGACAGGGAAAGTGTCCTTGCTGTGGCTACATATGTGGTAAAGCAAGGATCAATGATGACAGGGAAAGTGTCCTTGCTGTGGCTATATATGTGGTAAAGCAAGGATCAATGATGACAGGGGAAGCGTCCTTGATGTAGCTGTGTATGTGGTATAGCAAGGATCAATGATGATAGGGGAAGTGTCCGTACTGTGGCATGGTATGTGGTACACCTTCCCCTGGCCTTTCTCAGCTGTCTACAGCATTATCCGCAAGGTGTAGGAGAATGATGATCCACGCTTAGATTTGAGTCAAACACCATCTCGATATGCTTTAGTGATGATATAAATGAGATTGCCACATCGAAGTTTGCTGATTGTCTGCCACCGCGTTACCTATAATCTTTGACCGCGTGGACCAAGTACTTCCCTTTTGAAGTCATTCGATTTGCGATAACTGTCCGAATACCACGTGTTTACATCTTTTACACAGATAGACTTATCACGTAGATAATTCTGCTGTCGTCATCCGCAACCATTTCCGTCACTGGCAGTTAACTGCGTAGAAGTGATCTGCAACTCCGCGAGCCTCAATTCTCTCGTTTTGGGGAGCAGGGTAGAAGGAAAATGAGATCGTCAATAATCTCGTCGCCAAATACTTTTTATTCCACTTTATTATTTTAAGAAAAGTAATGTTTGAAATTGGATTATTTCGTGAGATATTTTAATATAAGCAAGAATGTCAAGCAATCGTTCTTCAAGATGACCCTCCACCACAACATGAGGCGGAAGTCACCTTTTGGAAATTATGAACTATAAGTATGATCGTAACATAGAGACATTTCTCTTTCCAATGATGCCAAAGACGTTAAAATAATAGGAATATTGGCAAAGTTATGAACTACTGTAGACTGGTACCCGCTGTTATGACGATTTTGAAAAAAAGGGTTTTAAAACATAGGCAATTTAAATAAATGCAACATAATGTTGTCATCGTTATGACTACTTTGAATTGGGAATAGCGGCTAACCAGCTGAACAGCTACCATTGGAAATAAAACTAAGAAAAGATTGGTTGGGAGAATATACTCTAAGAAATATACAATTCGGAATGATCTGTTTACAGTTTATCACTCACGTGACTAAATTTTCACACCTGTTTCGGTAGGATAAGATCCTATTTTTGCAGAATAAGCAAAGAAAATGACTGAATTTCATACAAACGCGATGTTGTAGTACAAACAAAGAGATGGAGGTTCGAAATCTCAGAATCTCAAAACTGACATGTATAACTCTTCTCACTATATTTGGCATATATCTCGAAATGAGACTAGGTGACTTCCTTCTCCTTTCTTAGTGGAGGGTCACAGGGGCGGGTTTCAAAATAGGTAGTCGATCTTGGTCGCAAGATCTTGCTTCGCAGTAAGGGCTAGCTAAAAAAGAAACTACCCAACGTGACGAACTAATGCGCATGCGTAGACGTCACGACAAGAGGTGAACTAGCCACATTTCAATGGCCGACGTGTTGCCGGTTCATTCAGAAAACGCTC
>JAWQFJ010022356.1:32500-35000 GCA_034096865.1 Theodoxus fluviatilis
TGTTGTATCTGTCTCTGTATCACTACAGGTAGTTGTCTGCTTGCTTGCTTCTTTCTGGTCTTTCTTCTTCCTTTTATTTTTTCTTTGTATTTCTTAACTTTGATTTCATTGTGTTTGTCTTTCTTTTTTAAACCATTTTCTCCTCCTCCTCCCCCTCCTCCCCCTCCCTCTCCTCCTCCTCCTCCTCCCCCCTCCCCCCTCCCCCTCCCCCTCCTCCTCCTCCTCCTCCTCCTCACTCCTCCTCCTCCTCCTCCTCCTCCTCCTCCTCCTCCTATCCTCCTCCTCCTCTCCCCTCCCCCTCCCCTCCCCCTCCTTCTCCTCCCCCTGCCCCTCCCCCTGCCCCTCCCCTTCCCCCGTCCCCCTCCTCTCTCCCCCTTCCCCATCCTTCTCCTCCCCTCCTTCTCCTTCTCCTCCGTCCTTCTCCTCGTCCTCTCCCCCTCCCCCTCCCTCCTCCTCCTCCCCTTCCCTCCTCCCCCTCCCCCCTTCCCCTCCTCCTCCCACCCTCCCCTCCCCCTCCCCCTCTCCCCTCCCCCTCCCCCCTCCTTCTCCTCGTCCTCTCCTCCTCCCTTCCCCCTCCCCCTCCCCCTCCCCTCCCCCTCCCCCTCCCCCTCCTCCTCCCCTCCCCTCTCCTCCTCCCCCTCCTCCCCCTCCTCTCGTCCCCCTCCTTCTCCTCGTCCTCATTCTCCTCGTCCTCATTCTCCTCGTCCTCATTCTCCTCGTCCTCATTCTCCTCGTCCTCCTTCTCCTCATAGAGGTAAGGAGCCGGTGTCAGACTATACAAAGTTCACCTGGAAAAAAAGGAAACAGAAAAAAATGACCGGAGTCTGACCAATTGTATTCTCTCGTGAGAGAAGTGGGCCCTGAAGAGGGCCGTTACTAGAGCAGTCGTAGGCTTCTAGAGCAGTCGTAGGCGAGCTTTCGGAGGGGATCCTCCTTCTTCAGGCCAAGTGATACAGGACTGGCAGGCGTAGGGTTTAAATAGGGCACTGGCGGAGGCTCGTGCAACGCAAGTCCCCCGAGAAAAGCAGGAGTGGACATGTGCTCACCCCCGTAGAAGGACCGTCCACACCGCAGAGAACACGGGGAACCCGTGCCACAGAACAGGGCGGGCTCAACGGTAGTGAGCCATGAAGCCCGTGTCTCTGTTGAGCCCGGTGTGCTGCGTGCCAAACCTGATGATGAGTCTCTGCTCCATAACCCGACGTTGGTGGAGGTCGTGCAAGCCGCCCCTCAGCACGCTCACGAGCATGTCAGCGGGTGAGTGGTCGGACAGGTTGAAGTGTACGCTGACTGGGAGGGGCGACAGGTTTCTGATGGTGGCGCGGTGCCCGTTCATCCGTTGGCGGAGTCGCTGACCAGTCTCTCCGATGTACCAAGCGTCAGGGCATCCTCTGCGGCACCTGATGAGATATACCAAATCTCTGGAATGGCAGGTATGCTTGCCTCTGACGTGGTGTACGGTCTGGCCCCTGGTAATCGTCGTCTCCGTGCAGATGATCGCGCACGTGGAACACCGCGCCGCCTTACAGGGTTGCATGCTGCCGTCCTCCGTGGGGTGGTGGTCGGGGAATTTGCTGCGGACCAGCAGACTCCTCAGGTTAGGTGGTTGGCGGAAGGCGAGGACAGGAGGGGCCGGAAGTGCACGAGAGAGGCGCTCGTCCTCACTGAGGAAATGTTGGAGACTTCTAATCACCTTCCGCAGCTTCTCCGCCCCAGGGAAGAAACTCGCCACCAGTCCAGCACAGAGGGCGGAAACGTCAAACGTAGCTCCAGGTTCACTCCAGCAGAAGGCAGGAACTTGAAACTTGACCTCTATGCTCAGAGCCTCCGTAAACTCATCAGCACCCAGTTCATCCACAGCAGGCAGAAGGTTGTCCACAACCTCTCGCCTCTGCAACGGAGGGCCATCGAGACCCTGAAGTCCAACCCAGGGATAATCGTCAAGCCTGCGGACAAGGGAGGGGCCACTGTCATCCTGAACCGCACTGACTACCGGAACGAGGCCGAACGCCAACTTTCGAACCCAGCCCACTACACACCCCTAGAAACGGATCCCACCGGCCAACACCTACGGGAACTACGCCAACTGATAGGGACCTTCCCCCTTGACTTGCAGCCCTCCATATTGGGACTCGTTCCCAGCGACCCCCGGCTGGGGGTATTCTACCTTCTTCCTAAGGTACACAAGGAGAACGTCCCGGGCCGCCCCATAGTATCGGGGAGAGGAACCATTAGTGAGGAGATATCGGGGTATGTGGAGGGAATCTTAAGACCCATCGTGGAGAAAACGCCGAGCTTCTGCAGGGACACCACTGATTTCCTCAACAAGTTGGCAGGACACGGAAGGGTCCCTCAGAACACGCTACTGGCTACGATGGATGTGGCAGCCCTCTACACCAGCATCCCCCACGAGGAGGGCATAGCAGCCACCGCGTCGGCTCTACGCGAAAGCGACTGTTCCTCTCCCGATACCATCCTTGCTCTCATTCGGTTCATCCTC
>JAWQFJ010022356.1:42500-50856 GCA_034096865.1 Theodoxus fluviatilis
GGGTATTGCTGTGTCTATCTCTTGCACAGCTTCAGCTTCCTTCTTGCAACTTGCGGGGTATTGCTGTGTCGAGGACAGGCATTACTGAAGCTCACCTGCAGATTGCACTCGTCTTTGCTGCAGGTTACAGCGCATACTGTAGGATACTCTTCAGGACGTGACAAAACATGGAATGAATTTACTCACAGAAAACAACCAAGATTACTGTTACGGGCTTTGATTCACAAGACAAAACAGAATGTGAACGTTTCGAGTATTAAACTCTTAATCAGGACAGACACTCCACCCCACCCCACTCCACACCACCTCACACCCCCGAAAAAAGACAACTGACTCAGCTCGGTGGCTGGAGTAGGCGGGAGGATGTGAAGTTGTGAATGTAGAGGATGGAGGTATACATGTGGAGAAGTGAACGTATTTCACTTTCGGAACGGAAAATCATGATAGCACGTGGAGGCGGATGCGCGAGTCAGATAGCGTGGATTGTTTTCTATATCCACATCTTGGGCAGCAGTCATTTTGTTGTCCATGAATTTACTTTGTAAAGACGAACGCGATAAGACAATTTTGTCTGTATCTAACACGGTGCCGAAGCTCAGTTTTGATTGTGCACCATTGAAGACAACGATGTTCACTGAGAAGAAAAAGCAGCATTCTGACAAGGTATAAATGCACCCGAAGATTCATCCCCGATAACAGTTTTCTTACAGCGCCTACATCCAATGTTCCACTGTGAGGTAGTTTGTCGAACAGGAGCAAAGACAACGCTGCATGTTCGGAATGCAGAAAGCAAACGAAGCTCGAAGTTTTCATCCTCTTCCATTAGGAGTGTGCATTTCTATTTGGAGATTTTCACTTTCTCCGATTTGCATAGTGTAGTAACGGCTTTTCCTCGTACCTCGAGTGCATTCTGCAGGCACAATGAGTTTTTCTCTGCGTCAATAAACAAGTACCAATTGCATGGGGGAATTCCAGAAAAAAGACTTTCCTTGTAAATAGATGCGTGAAGACCCCGTGAAAAATTGACCAATGAGGCCAAAACAGGGTGATCAATTTACACTACATGATGATGAAAAGATGACGCTTGATGTAAGAAGAAGCATTCGAATCAGTTTTAGAGGAAGTCTTCCAAAATAACATCGTGCAGCGAATCCTTCCCGTTGTACGTTGAACGTGTTCATGTTTTCTGTACAAGTACAAACAAGCAAAGTGATGAGTTGGGGGGAAAAGGACACTGCTTGGAAGAATGAAATAGTGAAATGCCAAAATCTAATACTTGACAGAAATGCCATTGTCCAGGGAACAATGTCGTTTAGAGCTTTCACTGAGCCGTAAGGAAGGGAAGCACTTTTCAGACCGTGAGTGATGCGCAGTTTGCCTTTGGCACTCAACAAATCTCGAGTTTCTACGAGTTCGCATTTCTCTCTGTCAAACTTTCCCTTGGATCAATGACCGAATGCTGTGTAACAAAGTACGATTACCGAGTACACACGCTTGTGATCTTGCATGCAAAACTTAGAGACTAGAACATGATTCTGTCCTGTTTCCCCACAACTACTTTGGCGTCTGGAGGTCGCCCCGGCTGAACTATTTTGCAGCAGGCATGGGAAAGCCCATCAGCCAAGTATTCTAAATGATGAGGGCATTGATCAGCTCCTCCTGTTTGGTGTCCTCATACTGGCCTCATTGCCACAAATGCACAGGCACACGCCAATCAACACAATACATTCCAATCCGCAGACCGGGCCACATGGAAGATGTGACGGGCAAACGCCACGCAAGCTGCTGGCAATCCTGTACACGTTTAGCCCTGGCGTAGTTATGACGTCCAGGTTCAGAACACGTGAAGGGGTGGGGAAATTTGCCAAAATTTCCCGAGTCTCTGCATATCGATTCGACATCTGCGTACTGGCAAGACAGTCTAATTATGACTCGGGCTGTAGGAAAATTGTCTCCTTTTTCCCGTGTTACCTTGCAGACAAGAATGAACAGTACTTGAATGAGAGCACCCGGGATTCGCTCCATTCTGCGCTAATGCACTGATAGCGCTGTAGGGGAGACGGCTAAGCGGCACATTATGCAAATACATCGAATGATCGGCGGACACGTAGACAATTTTCACGTCGAAGAGAAAACTTTGTCCACTGTTCTATTTTCCCTGTCGAATGGACTATTTGGCGGACAAAATCAAATGAAGCGAACATAGCATCCTGACCGAAATATCAAATAAATTCTTCAGCTGCTGCTTCTGAAGTCAAGATATTACAAAGGTCAAGTATGGCATGCCGCGCTTTACAGGACAAAGATGTTTACAATTGTTATTTTTTTAAACCGTCTAGAAATTTTTCCCCGTCGAAGCGCCACAGTTGATGACCTGGCAACCAGTTTCCTCCATGCCTCTCTGTTCTCTGACACTCTCGGGGTGTCGCCCAGCTTTCTGTTTGTCCTATCTGGGAAGTTATCTCACATCTTTCTCTGCCTCTGCCCAAAGCACTGTGGTTGGGAGGTCTTCATAGCTAGCATGGTTCTTTTTCTCATTTCTTGTTGGTGATGTGATTTTTGTATGAGAAAAACCTGCGTTATGATCAGTAAGGGCGGCCGTTACAGGGAATCTGGCACGAAGGAAGAAGTGACAACGGGTGCTAGAGAGGGGCAAAGCGCGTGGTGCCGTGGAAGGTTGTGAACGGAAAACAAAACAATGATGAGTGTCATGAAACGAGGCCGAAGCACACATCCCAAGTAGTGCTGAAACGAGCTGACAACTGGCTGCTAATCAACAAAACCCTTTCATCCTCCTGCCACACCGCTCCTGCATGCCATAACATGCACGGGGGGTGTCCCTCCTGTACGCATGTCATGAGCTGCCAGCCAGAGGGGGGTGTAACTTTTGACACTCGTCCAGAACAGGCTCCGAGTCATGTTTCTCGCAACATAAAGGTCACTCCACACCCACGTTGACTGCTTAAGCAATGAAGTAAACACGCTTATCTTTTTACAACTTTAAATTGGTGTTCGTAATCTAATTAATTCTGTTTTATGCTCTTCACTCCCGGATCTTTCACGAACCTTTATTTTTGAACTTCCTGGTTAGAGAGTTGACACTTCGTCAGCAACTGCGCGCTTGCATTCTTGAGTAGGTCCAATTGACCTCGGGATTATAGCCTCGGTGTGAAATGTGCGCATACGTGGGTCATAGCACCACGTACATGCTTTAATCTGGGCATGACAACCTCTCCACGGTGGGGGGGGGGGGGGGGGGGGGGGGGAGACAGGGAGAGGTGACTCCGCCTGGACTCGCCTCTCCTTGACTTACTGGAACCATGGAAAACGTGTTCCCCTACGTAGTGGGGCAGCGTGTTGGCCGCGCGCTGCTTCCCGTGTCGGGGGAGGAAGGGATCCTGGTGGTGCTGCAGCAGTCGACCCAACATACCACTTTGGCCCGGACTTCGGCTGGTCTCGTCTGTCTGAGATGTCGCCATTCTTGGAGGGACTGTGCCCCCCCCCCCCCCCCCCTTCCCCTCCCTATCAATAACTTGTATAGAATAGAATGATTTTTCTGGTGACTCCGAAGGCGGCGGCTTATGGGTCAATCGTGTATTGTGAAGTTGTGGGAGAACGTCGCATTACATGAGTATATCCCCGGCATAGCCCTGGCACGGCGATGCGCTGGTCATCCGCGCAGACCATGTCCCCTTGTTGGACTCCGTGGTTGGTGGGGAATTTATTCTCTTTCAATCATGGAAAATACCAAACGCAAAAACCACTCTTCAAAACGACAGAGAGAGGTCTCCTCCAGTCCGGAGAACCTTTCTGATTCTACTGCCCACTTTGAAGAACCAGGACCTAGATCCAAACAAACTTAGTAATTATAGGCCAGTCTCCAATCTTTCTTTTCTGTCAAAATTGTTAGAGAAGTTAGCTTTGCAGCAGCTGCTGGAGCACGTGTCCCAGTATGACCTTTTGGTCCGTTTTCAATCCGCGTACCGTGCTCATCATTCCATCGAAACAGCTCTGCTCCGTGTTCTAAACGATCTTCTCGTTGCTTCTGACAATTCCAAAGTTTCTCTTCTTACTCTGTTGGACTTGAGTGCTGCGTTCGACACAATCGACCATGGAATTCTTCTCACCCGTCTTAGAAAAGTTTTTGGTATTGGGAACTTAGCACTCTCTTTCCTGCATTCATATCTCTCAGAACGTAGACAGACTGTTTCGATCTCGGGTTCTGTTTCTGATCCTACACCTCTCAAGTACTGAGTCCCTCAGGGCTCTGTTCTAGGTTCTCTGCTGTTTTAACTGTACACCCAACCCCTCTCCAATGTAATTGACAGTCATTCAGTCTCTCACAGTGAATTCGCTGATGATACCCAGCTCTACAACTCCTCCCATCCCAGTCAAATCCACTCTCCGGACACTGTATCTCTGACGTGAAACGGTGGATGACCCTGAACAAGCTCCAACTCAACGACTCAAAAACTGAAGCACTCCTGGTGGGCGGCGGAGGCGAATCGGATCAGGCCCTCAAACTAACCATTGGTCACAGTGACATCGTCTTCTCTGTCTGTTAGAAATTTAGGCGTCATGTTTGACGATGATCTGTCAATGAGAGCTCATGTCAACAAAGTCTGTCAGTTAGCATATTATGAGCTAAGGAACATTAGTACCATTCGTCATTATCTTTCTCAGCAGGCCACCAAAACGCTCATCACATCACTTGTTCTGTCTCGTCTCGACTATGGAAACTCTTCTCGCTGGCATCCCTGACACTCTGCTTAACAAACTTCAGAAATTTCAGAATTCTGCTGCTAGGCTAGTTTTTCAATGTCCCAAGCGTACCCATGTCTCTCCACTCCTACATACACTTCACTGGCTCCCCATCTCTCAGAGGATAGATTATAAACTTGCTACTTTGTGCTTCAAGGCCATCAACAACACTGCACCACACGCTCTTACAGAAATTCTTACAGTCTACACGCCCTCCAGATCTCTACGCTCAGCTGCTGACTCTAGAATACTTAAAGTCCCCCGCCGTAACAAGAAAACTCAAGGACAGCGTGCCTTCTCCTATAATGGACCTGTAACCTGGAATAGTCTCCTTCTCTCAGTCCGTCATTCTGACACTGCCCCAGTTCAAAAGTGCTCTAAAGACCCACCTCTTCCGATCCGCCTTTCCTGCTGAGCTGCTTCGCCTTACTTGACCTGGCCTGCAAATACTGAGTATATTGCATAGTTTGTTCTATTTGTCCTATTGAATATTAGTTTTTGTTTTTTTGTTTATGTGTGTAGTGTGTGGGGTTTTGTAGGAATGTGGTGTTGAGTGATTGTATGAGTGTTGATTATTTGGATTGTAAACGCCATGAGCTTGCTTGTCAAGGGAAGGCATGTGTGTATGAATAAACTATTATTATTATTATTATTATTATTATTATTATTATTATTATTATTATTATTATTATTATTATTATTATTATTATTATTATTATTATTATTATTATTATTATTATTATTATTAATTATTATTATTATTATTATTATTATTATTATTATTATTATTATTATTATTACGACAGCTGGCCTCGCTTTCTCCTCGTTCGTTCTGTTGAACAGCAGAATCCAATTAGCAAAATGTCCCCATATGCCATCGCAAAAGCCATCCAAGGCATTGCTGGTGAGCCTAAGCAGATGCAAAAGCTCAGGAGTGGTGACCTTCTTGTGGAAGTGACCAAGAAGTCACACGCTTTAAATCTGCTGAAGGCGTCAACCTTTGCAAACGTCCCGGTGAAAGTCGAGCCTCACACTAGTCTTAATTCCTGCAAAGGAATTATTAGATGCCGAGACCTTGCCGATCTGACCGAAAGCGACATATTAGAAGGACTGTCGGACCAGGGAGTGAGGGGTGTCCGAAAGTTAACAGCCAAACGTGATGGTGTGATCAAGCCCACCAACACGATCCTGTTGACTTTTGGTAGCCCCACTCTCCCTTCCTTCGCAAAGGCCGGCTACCTTCGAATTGTTGTTGACCCTTTTATCCCCAATCCACTACGTTGTTTCAAGTGCCAGCAGTTCGGCCATCATCAGGACTCTTGCAGTCGCGCTGCCCGCTGTGGGCAATGCGGTGGTGATGACCACACTGATGATGGCTGCCGCAACACCCCGAAATGTGCCAATTGTTCTGTCTCTCACCCGTCTTTCTCTCGCGACTGTCCCAAGTGGCAGCACGAGAGAGAGATCCAGAGGGTGAGAGTCACCAAGAACAGACCCTTTCCAGAGGCGAGACGACTTGTGGAGGCTGCGAAGAGGCCTCCATCAGGCATATCGTATGCCTCTGTTCTTAAGTCGGTCAAGTCTGTGGCTTGCCAAACCACCGTCACTTGGCTGAAGGGTGACAAACCGAAAGCCGTGTCAGAGTCGGTGTCTGCTGCTGTCCAGACGACTTCTGGAGAGACGCTCAGGAAGGTTACAAAGCCACCTGAGTCGTCTCGGCTGCCTACCAAGGCATCCAAGAAGTCAGAGAGACGAGCTCCACTGACGAATGACCGGCTTTTGAAGGGGGAGCGTGACCCACTGCAGCAGCACAACCAGTTCAGTGCGCTGCAGGCCTCTGAGGAAATGGAGACGGGAGATCCCGTCTCTCCGGCTCCTAGGAGCCACGTTCACTCCCCGAAAAAAATGACGCTCGTGGCAAACTTTTAGAAAGTTCATATGTGATAATGATTTATATCTTTTTAGCACTAAGCAACCTACTTATCTTCATCCTGCCTCTGGGTCATTTACCGCCATCGACCTCAGTCTCTGTTCCTCTTCTCTGGCCTTGGATTTTCCTGGCAGGTGCAGGAGGACTCTCATGGGAGTTACCATTTTCCAGTCGTGCTGACAACTGCCAGACCCTCTGCTGCTCAGAGGCCGTCTCGGTGGAAACTCCAGGCAGCCTCTGTGAGACCTCGCTCCGTGCTGAAGCCTTCGATGGCAGTGATGACCCTGTAGGCTCTTTTACAACCGTGTTAAAATAAATTGCCCACCTTTCCATCCCTCAGACCTCGACAGCACCACGACGGGTGCATCGTCCCTGGTTTAACCAGGAGTGTCGAGAGGCTCTTCGTCAGAGAAACAAGATTCTCCGACTTTTTCGAAGAAACCCATGCCCCGAGAATCTTCGCCGTGTCAGGGAACTCCGAGCCCTGGCTCGGCGTACCATCCGCGCTGCCACGAGGCAGTCCTGGAGAGAGTACGTTAGTAAGCTCTCCTCCAGGACTCCCATTCGCAAGACGTGGGAGATGGTGCGGAAGATCTCGGGGAAGTTCGTTTCTTCTTCCGTCTCTCATCTGTCTGTTAATGGGAGGACTGTCGACTCAACACCTGAGATTGCTGATGCTCTAGCTGCCACCTTTTCCCGTAACTCGTCTATTTCCTTATGTAATCCGTCGTTCAAACGGAACAAGGCGGAGCGGGAAAAGGTTGGCCTCAGGTTCGAGTCTGACGACTCGGAAGTTTACAATGTGCCTTTTTCTCTGCGGGAGCTTCTCGACTCGTTGAAAAACGCCCATGATACGTCTCCTGGTCCTGATGGCATTCCTTATCAGATGCTCAAGCATCTGCCTAAGCCATCACTCCAGTTGTTACTTGAGATTTTTAATACTATTTGGTCTTCGGGTTCTTTCCCACCTTCGTGGCGGGAGTCTATTGTCGTTCCGGTTCTCAAACCGGGTAAAGATCCTAAAGACCCTGTAAGTTACCGTCCAATATCCCTCACAAGTTGCGTCTGCAAGACCATAGAGCGGATGATTAACGCCCGGCTCGTCTGGTTCCTGGAGAAGCATGGAGTCCTCAGTGACGTCCAGTGCGGCTTCAGGAGGCGGCGTAGCACGGCTGATCATCTCGTTCGTCTTGAGAGCCTTGTGCGGGACGCTTTTTTGCGTCGGGAACATTGTGTGGGAGTGTTTTTCGACCTTGAGAAGGCCTACGACACTACGTGGAGATATGGCACCTTGTCCGATCTCCACGCCATGGGTCTTCGGGGTCGACTCCTACATTTCATCATTAATTTCCTGCGTGATCACTCGTTTCGAGTCCGTGTTGGATCGATTTTATCCTAGCCTTATCCCCAGGAAATGGGTGTCCCTCGGGGCAGCATTCTGAGTGTGACACTTTTAAGTATGGAGATTAACAGTATCGTGAAGTGTATTCCTCCCGGAATTCACTCTTTTGTATATGTAGATGATTTTCTAATCGTTTGCCATGCCAAGAGCATGGATCTTATCGAGAGGCAGCTGCAACTGTCTCTCAATCGTTTTGTGGATTGGTCCGGTTCAGACGGTTTTTAAATTTTCTTTATCGAAAGCTGTGTGCATGCACTTTTGTG
>JAWQFJ010022357.1:0-12928 GCA_034096865.1 Theodoxus fluviatilis
AACAGCATGTTACATCACAATACACAACACACTACCACACACCACACCACACAACAGCATGTTACATCACACTACACAACACACTACAACACACCACACTACACAACAGCATGTTACATCACAATACACAACACAGTACAATACAATACAAAAAAGGTAAACGTGTGGTTTTATATAGCGACTTACACCCTTTGTCTGGGTCTCAAACCGCTTTACACTTTACCCCCTGATCACTGGGCATCTTGATCAATCCTCACTGGTCCCTCACAACAAACATAGTGACAGACATTTAAGACGCACACAGTCAGGTACCAGCACCAACTCCGCTCCCTGGGGAGTATTCCAACCCGATGCTGGCGCTTGGTCGCATACAAGGATTAATCGCACTACGTTTTGCCAACATTGCCCTCACAGGTACCCGGTTTTACTCCTGGGTGGGGAGAAGCAATGCGAGTTAAGCATCTTGCTCAAGGATGCAACTCTGGGAACCGCGCAGCTTCGAACGCCGTACCCACTGGCCGCAAGCGACTGTAGGTCCAGCGCGCTAACCACTCGGCCACACTACACAACAGCAAGTTACACCACACTACACAACATACTGGTACACACCACACCACACAACAGCATGTTACACCACACTACACAACACACTGGTACACACCACACTACACAACAACTGACAACAGCATGTTACACCACACTACACACCACACCTTACAACAATGCATGGTAACACAACACACCACACTACATGACAACACACTGGTACATACCATCATGCCCAGGGAGTCGCCAGGAATGGAAAGGTGGTCAGCAGAGGAGTACATGTTGCCCTCACTGCTATGGGCAGGCAACTCCGCCTGCTCTTCTGCACATCCTTCCTGTTCCCTTGCTTCCTGTTCTTGAGTGTCCTCCCCTGGAGGCTGTGCTGCCTCTGGCCCCTGGCGTGCCTCCGCATCTGAAGCTGCCTGCAGAACACAGAGCCAAAACACTGTGCACAGGGCCCACCATGATGATGCTTTCCTTCAAACAACCAATGGGTAAACTGGAGTCATGGCACATACATACACACACAAACACACACAGAACCATGCAAACATTATCAATTGATAATTACCTTATCCAGTTTTTGTCATGCCTTTGCATTTAACCGAGAAGTTTATTTAAATAAGCAGTTTGATCGTTCAGTGGTTATCAGAAGAGAAAGTTTCCATCTTAACTGAATCATTAATGATAAAAAGAATACTTTCATCCTTTCATGTCCTCTGTTACTTCACAACTAATCCTCTTGCCCTTACCTGGAAGCTCTTGGTGATGTCGATGATGCCTTCATTGTGGCCACCTACAGGCGTGGTGGCGATGCGCTCAGGTCCACACTGTTCCATGGCATTGGACGCCTCTTGCAGCCTTGCCTCCATCTCTTCATTGACCCCCGTCTGGCTCCGACCCCCCTCCCCCGTGCCTCCGTTGCTGCTGCGCTTGGTGCGGGGTTTGGGTGACCGCTTCCTCTTGCTCATCCTGCTGGCATCCACTGTCCCAGCCCGCATCTTCAGCTAGAAAGCAATGGTCAGAGAGTTCCAGCACCAGGTCTATAGACTCCCAAATAGCTCACCAAACCCTTCCATGCTATTCTAAAGAGCCTCTATAACAACCAACCTCTGTGATATCCTATCAGAAAAAGCAAATCACTGAATCACAGTAGGAAGATAGTGGGTTGCCACTAAATTGCATATACATCCATTGTCAAAGAATAAAATTGATGGAATAATCTGTGGTTTTCCACTTTATTTCCATACTGACAATGCACTAATATAAGAACTCACTCACAGCAGTAGCAAGAAAAGAACAAAGAGTTTGAGAGACAGATTTGTGACAAGTTTTTGTTAAACACTCTCTTCATCTTTCCTACCTCTCCTCCATCCATTGATCCTTTCCTCTTCATCAGTCCTTCTCACCTTCTTGAGGCTGGCTGACCACTTGGGGTCCTCCCGGAACTGGGGCAGTCGTGTGAAGAGCAGCTGCACCATGTCCATCAGCGTGTGCTCGGCAGATTTCCTCAGCAGCTCTGCAGAGACAGCCAATTGGTGATGCACAGCATTCACATGCATGTCTCTTTCAAATGCATCTTACATGGGTGTAGGTCACATCAAGAAAGATATGCGCAAGATCCACAGTATTCACATCCATTTCTCCTTCAATACATCTTACACAGGTGTAGGTCACTTAAAGAAAGTCAGATATGCATTAGTGTACTGCCACAAATCTATAGATGCTAATGATAAATACATATTTCACAACTAGCACAATACAGATACATGTACTTCCATGCAATGCAAAATTATTAGAGAATCTACTCGACAGAATTCCACACTTCAGTATATTTGTGTAGCGCAACACATTCTTAAAAGATCTACATTGTTTTATCAGCAAGCAAATAACAAGCCTGGAGCTGTGGCACCACACCCACTACAGGATGCAGTTAGGTAACTAACTCCACTACTACGGAATAGCCAAAAATATGAAAAAATGTTTTAAAAATTATTCAGATCAGCTGATGTGACACAATCCACACAGCATACAAAAACATATCTCAGTGATTCTAGGAAACGTTTACGTACCTGAAAGTCTCATCTCAAAGCAGATGCGGAAGCAGGACTGCATGATCTCACACACCGACTCGTTGGTCAGCAGGACTCCAGCTGGACAGAGCATGAGTGTCCGGAGCACCTGCAGCACAAGCATAGGCCGTGCACTGGGCAACCCAGGGTAAACTTGTGGCAGGCTGAATGGACCAACTGTTTAGTTTTTATTCATACTCTCTCACATGCATATTACTGGTTGGTAAGAGCTAGGGACTAGAGTCAATGCAAGGCCACACTACATGTATGTACTAAACCTATTAGCAATAATCCTGATCTGATCTGAAAGTCTTGCTCATTTCGTCTCATAACTTGTGGTCCATATGCAAGATTTTTGGAGCAGACATTTTCACTTTTGCAACGTTTAGATTTGAATTGATCCTGACCAATACCAGACAGCATATATCTATAACTGCAAGGCACTGCAATAGGCAAACTTACGCAGATGATTTTCATCAAGACAGCATATATCTATAACTGCAAGGCACTGCAATAGGCAAACTTACGCAGATGATTTTCATCAAGACAGCATATATATCTATAACTGCAAGGCACTGCAATAGGCAAACTTACGCAGATGATTTTCATCAAGACCACTTCATCTGAAGAGGGGTCGGTGCCCATGAAGCGAGCGTGAGTGACGGCGTCAGCGATGTTTTCCACCGCCCCTGCTGCTGACTCACATGATGGATCTGTAGTAATGCAAACAGAAGATGATGAAGTGCTTTGCAAGATCCCCCTCACCATGAGAACGTTTACAAAGGGCACTTATCCACCGCTTAATCACCATTCTCAATACACTGCCTCTGATGACAAATTTTTCAGTATTCATTACCAGATATTAACATACACCTATGTGAGCAAAGCTAGCCTCTGCTCATCATAAAATTATCATGAAGTTCAGAGTTAAGAGTGGAATGGATGGGGTTTTCAGGCCTAACAGCCTTTATTGGTTATGTAAGGCCATTCAGTTTAGAGTAAGCACAAATCAAGTCAGAATGTCCCTATTTATTTTCCTCTTATGAATCACATAGGGAGACAAGGTGGGTCTGTTCTCACCCCCAACCCACAGGGCGGTCAGAGTTACAAAGACAGCGCTGACAATTTGAAAGCTAAGAAAGACTTCTTGTGTAACTGCCAGGGAGAGGCATTGCTGTAGGAATCAGAGGAGACCGGCAGAGAACTACATGAACGCACCGATGAAGCCGTAGGACAGGAACTTGTTGACCGAGGTGAGGGCCAGGCCGGTGATGGGACCTGTGGTGTCCTCTGACCTGATGACCTCCAGAAACGGACCCAGGAAGGCGTTGGGCTCCAGTTCCGACAGGTCTGCAGGTATAGGCACAGGAGTTTATGGTCGTGTACAATGACACTGATGGATCTGGTAGCAAACAGTTTACCCATCAAATTAATGTGCACATTAAAATCATGGTCTTCAGCACATATCTAATCAATAGTAAAATATCATTAACAACTCAGTACAGGAATAAGATTAGATATTTGGCATGTGACCGCAACACTTGCCAAATTCTACACAAGGTGTCCAGGTGCTTCAAAGCAAAACAGGTCCAGGTACTCACCAGTGATGCTGTTGAGTATGTCCTTCAGCTGTGAAAAGCTGCTCAGCAGTGGATCCCCATTGTCCTCCTGCAACACAGCAACTCCTCTATCATTGTATCAAGATATTTTCCTCCCAAGCCTAACTATCAACTAACACCAACAGGCAAAAAGTGGGGCAATTTCATCCAGCAACATGCATTACATGTCATGTCATGTATACAGTAGATTCATCTGAACATGAGTTAACATTTCTTTTTCTCTGCAGACACCTTTTTCAAAATGTAAATAGCAGTTTCCACAATACTAATTGGGAAGAGAAGGTGGGACAGCATGCAGCTTGCTCAGTTGCTGTTTGACTTCTTTTTTCTTTCACCAAAAAGAAGTTTACGTCCACAAAAAAAGAAAAGATGATGCAGTCAGTTTACTCTAACCACAAGTACTCTTTGTGTGTGCTGACCTAATTGTGATGCAGAATTAGTGGAATCCTTGCCCAGCTAAAAACAAGAAACTGGTAAGGAAATATGGCGATGAACATGGAAATGTTTAAATAATTCTTCAGATCTCAGTCTAGCAGAACAGTTCAAAGACCACAACATTTCAGCTGATAATGGGTTTTGCAGGGAGCCTCTGCTGTATGGTAGAACTGCGGGGCAAAGTAAGCGACACATATGCATTGCTCAACTGTTATGGAAGAATTTCCTGCAATAAAACCATTTATGGTTGCCTGGCATTGGCAGTGAGTAGGTAGGCACCTGGGCACACCAATTTTGCACAGACCTTTGTGCAATTCCACTAATGGCCTTGAAGGAATGACAAGCCTCAAGTGTTTACACATAGTGCAGGCAGCATATTAAACCAAAGCTTGATTTGTGACAACCCTTTCTTTCTATGAGAATGTCCCAATGACATGGCTTTAACATGAACTACACATCACATACAAATTGTTCATTACAATTCATTCATGAATATTTTCCATGTTTACAACATCACACCTCTGGAGGCAAAACACAAATCCCCTCTCTCCTCTGTAGTGTACTGTACTGTACTACACTGCACACCTGGTGGCTGTGCGAAGTCCAGCGCGACGTGCGTCGCATGGCAGTCACCACCAGGGAACTCTCTCCCTGCACGATGTACACACCGTTAGGAGGACTCATTGTCTGAAACACACAGCAAAGAATGGAGTCATCATCTCATTCCAAACGACACCGTCGAACTGCACATTCTGATGGCCTCTACTTCTATACCTCACTGTGTGACTGCGTAGAGGTAAGGAGCCGGTGTCAGACTATACAAAGTTCACCTGGAAAAAAAGAAAACAGAAAAAAATGACCGGAGTCTGACCAATTGTATTCTCTCGTGAGAGAAGTGGGCCCTGAAGACTGCTCTAGTAACGGCCCTCTTCAGGGCCCACTTCTCTCACGAGAGAATACAATTGGTCAGACTCCGGTCATTTTTTTCTGTTTTCTTTTTTTCCAGGTGAACTTTGTATAGTCTGACACCGGCTCCTTACCTCTACGCAGTCACACAGTGAGGTATAGAAGTAGAGGCCATCAGAATGTGCAGTTCGACGGTGTCGTTTGGAATGAGATGATGACTCCATTCTTTGCTGTGTGTTTCAGACAATGAGTCCTCCTAACGGTGTGTACATCGTGCAGGGAGAGAGTTCCCTGGTGGTGACTGCCATGCGACGCACGTCGCGCTGGACTTCGCACAGCCACCAGGTGTGCAGTGTAGTACAGTACAGTACACTACAGAGGAGAGAGGGGATTTGTGTTTTGCCTCCAGAGGTGTGATGTTGTAAACTATGGAAAATATTCATGAATGAATTGTAATGAACAATTTGTATGTGATGTGTAGTTCATGTTAAAGCCATGTCATTGGGACATTCTCATAGAAAGAAAGGGTTGTCACAAATCAAGCTTTGGTTTAATATGCTGCCTGCACTATGTGTAAACACTTGAGGCTTGTCATTCCTTCAAGGCCATTAGTGGAATTGCACAAAGGTCTGTGCAAAATTGGTGTGCCCAGGTGCCTACCTACTCACTGCCAATGCCAGGCAACCATAAATGGTTTTATTGCAGGAAATTCTTCCATAACAGTTGAGCAATGCATATGTGTCGCTTACTTTGCCCCGCAGTTCTACCATACAGCAGAGGCTCCCTGCAAAACCCATTATCAGCTGAAATGTTGTGGTCTTTGAACTGTTCTGCTAGACTGAGATCTGAAGAATTATTTAAACATTTCCATGTTCATCGCCATATTTCCTTACCAGTTTCTTGTTTTTAGCTGGGCAAGGATTCCACTAATTCTGCATCACAATTAGGTCAGCACACACAAAGAGTACTTGTGGTTAGAGTAAACTGACTGCATCATCTTTTCTTTTTTTGTGGACGTAAACTTCTTTTTGGTGAAAGAAAAAAGAAGTCAAACAGCAACTGAGCAAGCTGCATGCTGTCCCACCTTCTCTTCCCAATTAGTATTGTGGAAACTGCTATTTACATTTTGAAAAAGGTGTCTGCAGAGAAAAAGAAATGTTAACTCATGTTCAGATGAATCTACTGTATACATGACATGACATGTAATGCATGTTGCTGGATGAAATTGCCCCACTTTTTGCCTGTTGGTGTTAGTTGATAGTTAGGCTTGGGAGGAAAATATCTTGATACAATGATAGAGGAGTTGCTGTGTTGCAGGAGGACAATGGGGATCCACTGCTGAGCAGCTTTTCACAGCTGAAGGACATACTCAACAGCATCACTGGTGAGTACCTGGACCTGTTTTGCTTTGAAGCACCTGGACACCTTGTGTAGAATTTGGCAAGTGTTGCGGTCACATGCCAAATATCTAATCTTATTCCTGTACTGAGTTGTTAATGATATTTTACTATTGATTAGATATGTGCTGAAGACCATGATTTTAATGTGCACATTAATTTGATGGGTAAACTGTTTGCTACCAGATCCATCAGTGTCATTGTACACGACCATAAACTCCTGTGCCTATACCTGCAGACCTGTCGGAACTGGAGCCCAACGCCTTCCTGGGTCCGTTTCTGGAGGTCATCAGGTCAGAGGACACCACAGGTCCCATCACCGGCCTGGCCCTCACCTCGGTCAACAAGTTCCTGTCCTACGGCTTCATCGGTGCGTTCATGTAGTTCTCTGCCGGTCTCCTCTGATTCCTACAGCAATGCCTCTCCCTGGCAGTTACACAAGAAGTCTTTCTTAGCTTTCAAATTGTCAGCGCTGTCTTTGTAACTCTGACCGCCCTGTGGGTTGGGGGTGAGAACAGACCCACCTTGTCTCCCTATGTGATTCATAAGAGGAAAATAAATAGGGACATTCTGACTTGATTTGTGCTTACTCTAAACTGAATGGCCTTACATAACCAATAAAGGCTGTTAGGCCTGAAAACCCCATCCATTCCACTCTTAACTCTGAACTTCATGATAATTTTATGATGAGCAGAGGCTAGCTTTGCTCACATAGGTGTATGTTAATATCTGGTAATGAATACTGAAAAATTTGTCATCAGAGGCAGTGTATTGAGAATGGTGATTAAGCGGTGGATAAGTGCCCTTTGTAAACGTTCTCATGGTGAGGGGGATCTTGCAAAGCACTTCATCATCTTCTGTTTGCATTACTACAGATCCATCATGTGAGTCAGCAGCAGGGGCGGTGGAAAACATCGCTGACGCCGTCACTCACGCTCGCTTCATGGGCACCGACCCCTCTTCAGATGAAGTGGTCTTGATGAAAATCATCTGCGTAAGTTTGCCTATTGCAGTGCCTTGCAGTTATAGATATATATGCTGTCTTGATGAAAATCATCTGCGTAAGTTTGCCTATTGCAGTGCCTTGCAGTTATAGATATATGCTGTCTTGATGAAAATCATCTGCGTAAGTTTGCCTATTGCAGTGCCTTGCAGTTATAGATATATGCTGTCTGGTATTGGTCAGGATCAATTCAAATCTAAACGTTGCAAAAGTGAAAATGTCTGCTCCAAAAATCTTGCATATGGACCACAAGTTATGAGACGAAATGAGCAAGACTTTCAGATCAGATCAGGATTATTGCTAATAGGTTTAGTACATACATGTAGTGTGGCCTTGCATTGACTCTAGTCCCTAGCTCTTACCAACCAGTAATATGCATGTGAGAGAGTATGAATAAAAACTAAACAGTTGGTCCATTCAGCCTGCCACAAGTTTACCCTGGGTTGCCCAGTGCACGGCCTATGCTTGTGCTGCAGGTGCTCCGGACACTCATGCTCTGTCCAGCTGGAGTCCTGCTGACCAACGAGTCGGTGTGTGAGATCATGCAGTCCTGCTTCCGCATCTGCTTTGAGATGAGACTTTCAGGTACGTAAACGTTTCCTAGAATCACTGAGATATGTTTTTGTATGCTGTGTGGATTGTGTCACATCAGCTGATCTGAATAATTTTTAAAACATTTTTTCATATTTTTGGCTATTCCGTAGTAGTGGAGTTAGTTACCTAACTGCATCCTGTAGTGGGTGTGGTGCCACAGCTCCAGGCTTGTTATTTGCTTGCTGATAAAACAATGTAGATCTTTTAAGAATGTGTTGCGCTACACAAATATACTGAAGTGTGGAATTCTGTCGAGTAGATTCTCTAATAATTTTGCATTGCATGGAAGTACATGTATCTGTATTGTGCTAGTTGTGAAATATGTATTTATCATTAGCATCTATAGATTTGTGGCAGTACACTAATGCATATCTGACTTTCTTTAAGTGACCTACACCTGTGTAAGATGTATTGAAGGAGAAATGGATGTGAATACTGTGGATCTTGCGCATATCTTTCTTGATGTGACCTACACCCATGTAAGATGCATTTGAAAGAGACATGCATGTGAATGCTGTGCATCACCAATTGGCTGTCTCTGCAGAGCTGCTGAGGAAATCTGCCGAGCACACGCTGATGGACATGGTGCAGCTGCTCTTCACACGACTGCCCCAGTTCCGGGAGGACCCCAAGTGGTCAGCCAGCCTCAAGAAGGTGAGAAGGACTGATGAAGAGGAAAGGATCAATGGATGGAGGAGAGGTAGGAAAGATGAAGAGAGTGTTTAACAAAAACTTGTCACAAATCTGTCTCTCAAACTCTTTGTTCTTTTCTTGCTACTGCTGTGAGTGAGTTCTTATATTAGTGCATTGTCAGTATGGAAATAAAGTGGAAAACCACAGATTATTCCATCAATTTTATTCTTTGACAATGGATGTATATGCAATTTAGTGGCAACCCACTATCTTCCTACTGTGATTCAGTGATTTGCTTTTTCTGATAGGATATCACAGAGGTTGGTTGTTATAGAGGCTCTTTAGAATAGCATGGAAGGGTTTGGTGAGCTATTTGGGAGTCTATAGACCTGGTGCTGGAACTCTCTGACCATTGCTTTCTAGCTGAAGATGCGGGCTGGGACAGTGGATGCCAGCAGGATGAGCAAGAGGAAGCGGTCACCCAAACCCCGCACCAAGCGCAGCAGCAACGGAGGCACGGGGGAGGGGGGTCGGAGCCAGACGGGGGTCAATGAAGAGATGGAGGCAAGGCTGCAAGAGGCGTCCAATGCCATGGAACAGTGTGGACCTGAGCGCATCGCCACCACGCCTGTAGGTGGCCACAATGAAGGCATCATCGACATCACCAAGAGCTTCCAGGTAAGGGCAAGAGGATTAGTTGTGAAGTAACAGAGGACATGAAAGGATGAAAGTATTCTTTTTATCATTAATGATTCAGTTAAGATGGAAACTTTCTCTTCTGATAACCACTGAACGATCAAACTGCTTATTTAAATAAACTTCTCGGTTAAATGCAAAGGCATGACAAAAACTGGATAAGGTAATTATCAATTGATAATGTTTGCATGGTTCTGTGTGTGTTTGTGTGTGTATGTATGTGCCATGACTCCAGTTTACCCATTGGTTGTTTGAAGGAAAGCATCATCATGGTGGGCCCTGTGCACAGTGTTTTGGCTCTGTGTTCTGCAGGCAGCTTCAGATGCGGAGGCACGCCAGGGGCCAGAGGCAGCACAGCCTCCAGGGGAGGACACTCAAGAACAGGAAGCAAGGGAACAGGAAGGATGTGCAGAAGAGCAGGCGGAGTTGCCTGCCCATAGCAGTGAGGGCAACATGTACTCCTCTGCTGACCACCTTTCCATTCCTGGCGACTCCCTGGGCATGATGGTATGTACCAGTGTGTTGTCATGTAGTGTGGTGTGTTGTGTTACCATGCATTGTTGTAAGGTGTGGTGTGTAGTGTGGTGTAACATGCTGTTGTCAGTTGTTGTGTAGTGTGGTGTGTACCAGTGTGTTGTGTAGTGTGGTGTAACATGCTGTTGTGTGGTGTGGTGTGTACCAGTATGTTGTGTAGTGTGGTGTAACTTGCTGTTGTGTAGTGTGGCCGAGTGGTTAGCGCGCTGGACCTACAGTCGCTTGCGGCCAGTGGGTACGGCGTTCGAAGCTGCGCGGTTCCCAGAGTTGCATCCTTGAGCAAGATGCTTAACTCGCATTGCTTCTCCCCACCCAGGAGTAAAACCGGGTACCTGTGAGGGCAATGTTGGCAAAACGTAGTGCGATTAATCCTTGTATGCGACCAAGCGCCAGCATCGGGTTGGAATACTCCCCAGGGAGCGGAGTTGGTGCTGGTACCTGACTGTGTGCGTCTTAAATGTCTGTCACTATGTTTGTTGTGAGGGACCAGTGAGGATTGATCAAGATGCCCAGTGATCAGGGGGTAAAGTGTAAAGCGGTCTGAGACCCAGACAAAGGGTGTAAGTCGCTATATAAAACCACACCTTTACCTTTTTTTGTGTGTGTCAGTGTGTTGTGTATTGTGATGTAACATGCTGTTGTGTAGTGTGGTGTGTTGTAGTGTGTTGTGTAGTGTGATGTAACATGCTGTTGTGTGGTGTGGTGTGTGGTAGTGTGTTGTGTATTGTGATGTAACATGCTGTTGGCAGGTTTCACAATAATGGTTTCCATTTTTCCTTTTCACACACACACATCATGGGGAAAAAAAAAGTCAAAACCAAAGCAAATAAAGATTGAAATGCAGACAGTAGGTTTATTTTGTTGTAAAACAAAAACAAAAATTATATGGAAAGCGATAGTTTTGACAGAATCCTGGTTCAAAGACACCAACCCTCCTGATCCAAAGAAATCTCTCGCAATCTTTGTAACTGCCAAAAAGGTGCCTAAAGCTTGTAGAAATGAGCTTCTAACAACAAAAACTAAACAAACTATATCTTCCCTGGAAAAACAGTTCATAAAAGGTTTTTCAAATGGCCATTTTCTTCTTGTGAGACCATTCGGTTGTCCCCGCCTGTGTAATTTTATGGACGCTGGACCTTTTAACTTCTTGTACACATATTCAAATGCATAATTACTAACTTGAAAGCCTTTGAAAGTTAAGTACAAACATTAAACAACATGGCAACAACAGTAATATGTGATTATACAAACAAATTGTAGCCTGGTAGACTGTTTAGTATCCTACCCCCCTAATTCCCAAAATACAGCAAACACATATATGAAGTTACTTTAACTTTCAATTGTCAAAAAATCCAACTCAAATTAATATTCCAGCAGCTTTATGAAGGAATTCAAGTAGCAAACAATGTAGAATGCTATGATTTGGGCCCATTTATGGTGTATATGTGACAAATTTTTATAAACTTCACATGGACGTAGAACCTTTGAACTTTTCTACACATCTTCAAATGCCTTATCACCACATTGAAAGCAATTCAGGGTAAAGTACAAACATTAATCAACATGGAAACAACATAACAAGATTATTTTGCATATAAATTGTAGCTTGGCAGGCAGTATAGTACCCTATACCCCCCATTTACAAAAATGCGGTGTCGAACATAATGAAACTTGTGACGGGTCTATTGATGGAATGAATTTACAGACCTGCCAACCCACCATCATGCCAAAGACTGAAAGAGTAGCATCCAGAGCTATTTGGAGTAGCATTGAAGAAATAGGTGTAGCAGAGGTGAGGGGGGGGGGGGGGGGAGGCGGCGAGATAAACTGAACCGGCGGTGTGGAAGCGGGGGGGGGGGGGGGGGGGGGAAGAGATAAGGCTGTGAAGGGGGCGCGATAAGCTGAACCGGCGGCGTAAAAGCGGGGGGGGGGGGGGAATGACTGTGGGCCTGTTGACGATCACTCCTCTGTAGGAGCCAGCCTGGTGAGAAGGGAGGCGCGTGGCACACGCGTTCCGCGTGCGGGCTCCCGAGCCACGGCGCGCGAGGAGCCCCGGGCCGGAAGAAACGCTCGCGTCTTTGAGTCTTCGGAGGCCCGTATGGGATGCGTTGAGGAGGGGAAAGGGGAGACTGAGATAGTCAGGAAAGACGTAGTTTGCCGGGGTAGCTATTTGGGTGAGGCGAGAGATGGCAGTCAGGGTCGGAGGGTATGAGCGGCGCGGGGTTGAGAAGGCGGGGGTGATCTAGCGGCAGGGCGGCGTAGACTTTATGGAGTCGTATGGGGGGGGGGAGGCGAACTATCAGGAAGGCAGCTCTCTGCTGAGCGTCGATGGCCAGGGGGGGAGAAGAGGCGAGGAGGAGAGCGACCTGGGCGAGGAGGGGGGGAGAAAAGTCCCGGAACTCGTTGCGTCATGGGCGCGGAGCAGGGAGAGGAGGGCGAGGAGGGGGCACGCGCAGTGGCGAGCGGGGGAGGGGCCTATGCAGCCGGGGATTG
>JAWQFJ010022358.1:0-7500 GCA_034096865.1 Theodoxus fluviatilis
AAACGAAACAACAGCAAAGACAGACCACTGATTGCGCGTCTCTTACGCACAAGTGACAAACTGGCAATCTTGGGTGCCCGGGCAGAGTTGAGAAAGATCGGGGTGGGTGTAAGCAGCGACTTGACTACCCAACAACGGCAGATGGTCCGGGAGGCGCGGGAGGAAGGACTGATCGGCTTTTTCCGAGGGAGAGAGTTCCTCACGAAGCCGAAACCACCAAGAGGCGAGGGAGAGACGCTGACAGCGAGCACCGGTGAAGGTCATCGCAGCAGCTCGTCCCGAGTAACGCGCAGCAACAACCGCGCCCACCGCCGCGACACCACAAGGAGGGGAGCCAGCTGAAGAGTCGGCCGTGGCCCAGACGTCGCAGAGACTTTGGGGAGAGAAAGGAGTCGGACACGAGAAGGGGTAAAGGCGAATGTTTTTTGCTTCGTTAATTGGAATGTTGAAGGATTTTTGGCGAAACTTGACGATCCAGATATTATTCCATACTTGCAGAGTTTTTCTTTCATTTGTCTAACAGAAACTTTTCTGGAATATTTTGATCATACGAGGTTGTTTCCTGATTATGACTGTCATATTTCTCCAGCACATAAATCTTCAAACAAGAAACGATCTGGTGGTGTAATGTGTTTGTTCAAATCCCGATATGCTGCTTATTTTGAGAAAATCAACAGCAAATATGAAAAGTGTGTGATATTCAGGGTAAAAAAGGAAACGTTTCAGACTAACAAAGATATGTTATTTTGCGCATATGTACCACCATGTGGTTTCCCCCATTTTATGATAAGATATCAAAGAATGGTATACATCTTGTGGAGCAATACATTCTTGATACTGCTCAGATTCATGGTGATTGCTATGTCACGATTACTGGCGATTTAAATGCGATGACAGGGAAATGGAATACTTGTTTTTCCAATGATCTTAGTGATACCCTAAACTGTGACTTCCTGGAAGAGTCTCGGTTATCAGCTGATAAAGTCATCAATGACCACGGGTAATCATTACTTTCGCTGTGTGCGTCCTTTGATCTTTGCATTGCAAATGGAAGTGCAGCCGGAGATTCTCAGGGATCTAGTATATTTCTGTCCTCGCTCGGATCAAGTGCATACATAATGTCAAAGGAAATTTTTTCCCTTTGTGATCGATTAGGTGTAGTTGCACACCCTCTGACGTCACACATGTCTCTTGAACTAGACATGGTGTTAGAAAATGGTGACAATTGTGAACAAGGCAATCTAATACCTGCGAGAATAAGATGGGAAGGTTCTCAGTCAGACGCCTTTAAAAGCAACTTGAGATCAAAACTCTTGACTGTAGATGCTAAATTTTAAAGTAGAAACGAACTAGGTATTGACGGCAGTACAGATGCACTGACTGAAGCTCTTGTTGACGCAGCTAAAATAATGATAAAAGGCGATGTAATTAAGAGGGATAATAATAGGTCTCCATGGTTTGATGAGGAATGTGCAGTAGAGAAGAAAAAGTTCAACATACAGTTTCGGAGGTACAGGCGTACTTTGTCAGAAAAGGGTAGGTTCAAATTCATTCAAGGAAGAAAAAAATACCAACAGATGCTGACAGAAAACAAAAGAAGTCAAGCGTGCTCTAACAAGGAAACTACATGACAACATGCACAATTCTGAACATATTTGCAAGTGCATTAGACAAATAAATGGAAGTAAATGCTACAACAACATATCTACAGAAGAATGGTGTGAACATTTTGTAAGAGTGTTTGGGTCAGATATAGCTAACAATACTAGTGCCCCCAATTCCGAGACAGAACTGGCGAGCGTGGACATAGATCAAAGCATATTAAACGATGATATCACAGATGAAGAAATTAGCAAGTCTGTCAATAACTTAAAAAAGAACAAATCAGGAGGACAAGACCTTATTGTATCAGAAATGTTAAAATGTGCACAACACATGTTCATCCCATTTTTAACAACTTTATTCAATGCTATATTTCGGCCAAGGAAACGTGATTGCCTTAAGAACGAGGAATTTCTCTCACTAGCACAATGAGCAAAGTGTTTACTAGCATTTTAAATACGAGGCTCCAAAACTGGGCAGACGAACATGAGCTGATAGTGGAGGAACAGGCAGGGTTCAGGAAGTCGTATTTTACCACTGATAACATATTTGTCCTTCATTTGGTCATGAGTCAATATCTAAACAAAAAAAGAAACTTTGTTGCATTTATTGACTTCAGAAAGGCTTTTGATTGTACACAGAGAAGATATCTGTGGCGAGCCCTGGAGGCAAACGGGGTGGGCGGGAGAATGTTGAAAACTCTTCAGGGTATGTACGAATCTGTTAAAAGCTGCGTACGGAGCACCAACGGGGACACAGAGTACTTCAACTGCCCAAATGGTTTAAAGCAGGGCTGCAATATTTCACCGATACGTTTTTCCTTTTTAATTAACGAAGTTGCCAAAGAGGTCATTAAATTGGGTAATCATGGTGTACAGCTCATGCCAGACACAACATAATTGTTCATACTACTTTTTGCTGACGATGTTGCCCTTATCGCTGATACAGTTGTGGGACTTCAAAACCAACTCAGTGTTTTGAAACGCAAGTCCAAAGAACTCGGTTTGTCCATCAATAGAAAAAACTCCAAGGTCCTCGTATTCAGATTAGGAGGGCAGATAGCCAGACATAAGAAGTGGTCACTGGGCGATTGTCAATTAGATGTTGGAATGTGCTTCTCGACTAAACTATGTGTAAACTCAAGCCTGTCAGATCTGGCTGCAAGAAGAAAAGTAGCAGCAATCCAGATATTTCGGTCGTTGTGTAAGGTTGACAATGCTGTGCCTGAGTCGTTCTTTAAGATTTTTGACTGTCAGGTTCAACAAATGCTATTGTATGGTGCAGAAATATGGGGAGTGAATAAGTGTAAATCCATTGAAAATGTACATCTTTTCTGTTTGAAACGTTACCTGAATGTATCATCTCGTTCACCAAATACATTGATATATGGAACAACTTGACGCTATCCTTTGTACATCAATGCCACAATCCGTGCTATCAAATATTGGCTCAAAATTCTACTAATGTCGAAAAAGAGGTATCCTCGTAAAGTGTATGAGATGATGTTACAAAGAGATGGTGCACATTGGATGAGTAAGATAAGAGATACTTTGGCCACTTATGGTTTTGATTAAATATGGTCTCAGCAGTGTGTCCGAGATTCGAAAGCATTTTACTCAATTTGAGAGAAAGAATGATCGATAAATTTAAAGTTAACTGGATGGAAAAGATAGCAGGTAGTCCCCGATTTCTCACCTACAGAACGTTTAAGACTGATGTATATTTAGAAACTTACCTTAGGATATGTGATCTGAAACACTTTCAAAATATATATATTCAGTTTAGACTTGGATGCAGTACTATCTATACTCACAGGAACAGATTTAATGAGATTCTTGACTGTACATGTCCATGCTGTGGAGAAGAGTATGAAATACACGTGCTGTTGCAATGTCCAGTGTATGAAGATTTGAGAAAAAAAATAGTTATGAAATCCCACCAACCCCCCAGATAGACACACGTTTGCTTGTTCAGTGTCATCAACAGATGCATACATAATAAAAGGTGTAGCCTCACTGTTGCGAAGCATATTAAGACGAAGAGAAGAAGCTATGTCAATGGAAAATGTCACTCTCCTTTGAAAGGGCCTCTGGCCTATCAAATAAAAGTTGTCAATTAACACTGTATACTTTTCATTTCTTGCAACAAGGTTCAACATTTACCCGTCCAGCGTGAAATAATTATCTGTCTTCAAGTTTTATCTTATCATTGTCACCTCCTCACCAAGACCTCCCTGATTCACTCGTCTCTCTTCACGAACGTTGTGACGTCCATTTCACCTCTAAGAGTCGGCTGGCTTGCTTGCTCACTCGCTCGCTTGTTTGCTTGCTTGCTTACTTATGCCCGTAATGCTGGCTTTCGGCATGTAGGGCAGCAACAAAGGATCGCCGCTCCTGTCGGTTTGGGGCCTTCTTTTGAATGGTGCTCCAGGAGTCAATCATGATTTTGAGCTCCCCCTCCACTGTTCGGCGCCAGGTGTTCTTTGGTCTGCCCCTCCTGCATTTGCCTTCTGGCGTCCAGTGAGGGGCTGTGCGTGGGATGCTGTCTGGCTCGCGTCTGATGACATGCCCTATCCAACTCCATCGCCTCCTCATGATGATGGTTCCCTCGTCTTCTTGGTGGCAGCGGGCGAGTAGTTGTTGGTTGGAGATGGTGTTTGGTCGGAAGATTCGCAGGATCTTTCTGAGGTTCTTTGTGTGGAATGTTGACAGCTTGGTGTTATCTCTCTGTCATTCTCCAGCATACAGAGCCGTATTATAGTTTGGAGAGAACTCAACTCTGGTACAGTTTGAGCTTGTTCTTTGTGCTATACTGGGCTGATTTCCAGATGTCATTCAGCATCCTGAAGGCGCTTATGGCTTTGCTTAGGCGATTCTTGATGTCACAACCCGCTCTACATTATATCTGACTCTGCTGCCGAGGTATGTGAATTCTTCTGACGTTGGAAGGTCTTGTCCATTTACAGTAATTGGTGAGTCGTCTGATGGTGTTTAATGTGGATGCCTATCCAGTCTTTTTTTAGACTCACTCTTTTGCTTTACCTCTTATCTATCTCCATCCCTTAGCCTTACTGCGCAGCGTACCGTCTCACCTTTACCAGGGCTGTCCACCATGGAGTCACACAAGGATATCCGCACATTTCTCCTCAGACTTTCCTCGCTTCCACTTCCTCCGACGCGGCAGACGGCATTGAGTCTTCTGTCTGGGAACGTGCCCACGGCAGGTCTGTGGCGATTGTTCGTATCGCCCATGCATTAGTCAGGAAGAGCCACTGGACAGGTCCATAAACGAGGGCCATCCACATTGATGGACGGGCTTTAAGGCAAGAGTGGTCGTTCTCCCAGAGCCTCTCGACTCGTGCGGTCGGGATGGTGCTGGGAAGGACATTTAAATATCGATTTACAACTGTACGGAGAACCCTGCATACATATTTGGTATTACCAGATGGACGAAACGAACGTTACTAAGCTTCCAGATTTTGGAATCCTGGGACTTTCTCAGGCGGAGAACTAGCGAAGCCCTTGTCAGCTCAATTAAGATTTAATGACCATCGTCATAATGTTTGCGAAGCCAGATTGCAAACTGATGCAAAGCCGTGCGTATTTAGTCGATGCGGCGTCTGCAAAAGAAATAGGAAACAGCCATCACAAAGATACCATGAGCTCACTCGGGAAATTTTCCATATCCTAAATTTTTTCATTCAACGATGCGCCAGTAATCTGTTTGGCTCCGAAAATGCATTTCATCATTTTAGGTGTGGCAGGTTTGTATTTTCGCTGTGGTACTTCACATGATTTTCCAGTGTGATACCAGAGGAATTAATCTCAAAATATGCTGATACATGCATGTAAGGTTCTGTCGCCCTTTCACTGCAATAGAAGTCAAGTGGGATAAAAGAACATTAAGATGACATTTATCTAGATTTGTTTGCTTCTTTGGAAGCCCCGTTTGTCGAAATATTGCCTAAAGAGAAAAAGAGCGATAAGAGGCTTATTCAAGCTTGATTCGCCAGTAACGGCCAGCATTACCAAAGAGCGACACCTGGAGTGAAATGAGCTTCCACAATGCAGATGAGTGTCGCGCTAGAACCGCCCTTGCGACCTGAAATGCTGCTCGGCGATGACACCGATGCTTAAGCTGAAACTGAGCCTGCCACCACGTGGGGCATCAACCTTATGTGTGGGACTGAAGAATGATGAATTGCGGGAAGAAAGGCCATGGTGTAAGAGTGCATCGCAGGTGGAAAAAAGGTGTTTTTTATCATCAGAGCTGCATGCAGAAATGAGACGCTACTTGACTAGGAGGAAATCAATGCCTTTATAGGCTGATGCAACCTCAAAGGGATTGTCACCCATGGTTCTCACTCGCCCAGCACGATCAAGTTGTGATCCTTCTGGAAGCATCTTAACCTCGGTCACGGTCATCGTTCCGTGAACGTTATCATCGATGCCTGTAAGATGACATGAAAAGGCCGAGATAAAAAGGAAGCAAGAAAAAAGAATTGAGTTCAGCCTGAGGTGAGACACTAATTATGATACAAATGTGCTGACACAGCAAGCGCGTAAAAAGCACGCATTAGCATAAAGTCTATCTTTTTCATGGCATTTTTGCTTCAAACCACACGTCTCGTGTCTTAAGCTTCATTCGCCAGGGCGAGATGACACGCAGACAACAACCTAACCAGATTTCAGTTTCTCTGCCAGCGAAAAAGAGCCAACTTGTCACGTGTGACAAGTCTTTGATAAATACGGCACAGCTCCGCAAGGAATCGACAGGAGTGCGACAATCACAGAGGCGTACCCTCCTCTCCATTGCAGAATAGACACTCGCCAGTCCTGGAACAGTGTCCCCCTATGCCGTTCGTAAGAGGGGAAAAACTAAGGACACCATGACTTGATTTGCGCTTACTCTAAACTATTCTAGTGATTTTCGTGCTCAATGGCCTTACATAGCCAAATACGGCTCATAACCCGTAAAACTCCATCTGTTTATCCAACCTGCTGAAACGTCTCCAAGCACCCACTGACCAGGAACTGCGGCCGTAGAGCCAGTGTGGCTTCAACAAGACAGAGGGACGGTTGATATGATCTTCGCTGCAAGACAGCTGTAAGATAAATGTCTGGAGCAAACTTCCGACCTGAACTCTACCTATGTCGACATGACCATGGCCTTTGACACTCTTGGTAGAGAAGGTCTGTGGAAGATCATGGGGGAAAATATGGGTTGTCACCGAAGTTCATATTCATGGTGCGACAGTTTCATGACATGCAGGCTGGGGTCCAGAACAGTGAAATATCTTACTAAGTTTCTGTCATACATGGCACGGAGCACGGTTGCGCTTTGGCATCCGCAATGTTCAGTATAATGTACCCTTAACGCTGGCTCAGGAGTTGACATACAGGGCAGAACTGACAAGTTTTTCGTTGCATTAAAAGAAAAATCGGTTTCGCCATAAGCAAAAAGAAAAACGTCATCCACCAGCTCCAGGGAGAGCGTAATATGAGCCCAACGTTACAGACAACGACCGGAGATTCAATGTGGTAAACAAGTTACTTGGCAGCACGCTGACCCCGGAACGCCATCATAGACGACAAAGTGAATCCCAGAATCGTGATAGCAAGTGCAATCATTAGCCGACTTCACATCAACGTCTGGAACAGAAGAGGCATTAGCCGAGAGACGAAGCTAGAGGCGTACAGAGCTGTCATTCCTCCCACACTGCTCTACGCTGGTGAATCTTGGTCGTGTCCCAACGCCATACCACGAAGATGAATCACTTCATCACAACCTACCTCAGAAAACTCCTTGAAATCAAATGGAAGGACAAGACACCAGACACCGAGGTGCTTGCCCAAGCAGACATGCTCAGCATCCACAACATCCTGACGCAATCGCAGC
>JAWQFJ010022358.1:17500-27500 GCA_034096865.1 Theodoxus fluviatilis
GTTTATTGTCGCAGTAAGCAGGCATGAAGTGACGAAGCTAGGTTCGAGCTTGCAAGCAGATGTAACTAAATAATGGCGTGGATCGGTGTAGTGTAGTGCTGTTGAATACTAGGTCTCTCTCGTTCTCAGTGTAAGAGGGTGAGAATATGATGTACAAACTTGTCCAGACCACTGTAATTCCTCGTGCTGTCTCCCACCTAATTTCCATATCTGTGTGCAGTAGATTGTAACTGCAGAGATATGTGGGGCGTGTTTCACTTGCACCCTGTCGCTGCTGTAGAGATATATGATCGCGCAGACTGCTTTCCCATGTGTCGTTTCCTCAAGCATTTGTGTGCGTGTTTGAGATCACACCAAATTTTAGAGTTTATTCATTTAATGTATCATGCACTGTTTGTAGTATTGAATAGGAACGTAGTGTTTATCATTATCAACCATCCCATATATGGCAACCCGCACTCCGTGAGTTGTAAACAATAATATTAATGGAAAATGATGAATAAGTGTCTGATTCAATTGGCGCTTTAAATACTTCAACTGCCATTCATTTCTATACGAATCACTTTTGGAATTCATTCATTGACGCAGGTTGAGCTTCGATTAACGCACTTTCCAACGGAGTGGAGTTTGCCATATGTGATTGTTGATTTAAGCTTCAAATAGTGTTTAGAAGCTGTCATGTAACACAATTTCGCGTCCACTGGCCATCCCGTGTCCATGCTCTGACTTAGGAATTTCGCTTGCCCTCGCTCAGGTCCGGGTAGTGGCTATTTAAAGCCAGTGGCTAACAGTACACAAAAACAGACAACACAGAGAGAAGGGAGTGCAAGCCACAGGACAGAGAGAGATAGACGAGGCAGCGGCAGAGCGAGAGGTCACGGGACGGTCAGCCATGTGGACAGTAGCTTGTCTGTATTGCTGCCGTCTGTCATCATGAATAAACTCGGAGAAGTTTATGACCAAGCCTTCCTGTTCTGCTGATCCCTTAATTGGAGGGAGTGAAGGGAGAGAGACGAGGACATCACCTCTACACCCCCTGCCGGCGCCCAGCTGGCCACACACGGCTTCATCTCTTCAAATGGCGCTGCAATAGCAGGGTAACACATGGCATTCCTGCTCTCATCTGGCCCTAGAGGAACAGGGGTTGTTCTGCTAAGGGAGTAGGGAGACTGGCTGTTTCCCTATAGCTCCCGCCTGCGCAAAAAGTCACCACTACTCCCATCTTTTTACATCAGCATTTCTGCTGCAGGAATGCAGTGCATGATTATTGAACAGAGCTCGCGCCAACTGCATTGAGTGATTGACTCGTTAAAAATATCATTAAATGCACTCGCATATTCATTGTTGTTGTTGCTGTCCTCCTCATGTTTCCGTGTTCGTCTTTGTTTATCCTTTTTGTTGATGTTACGAATCGCATCTCCTTACGCGAAACGTGAAAAAATTTAAACTATAGGTATCAAGGCTTGACTCGCTCTTAGTCTCATTTGCTCCAGTTATGTTCTTGTTATTGGTCTTAACTAGCCGTCATAGGCTAATATTAAGCAGTAAAGCTCCATTCGTTCGTTCATTCATTCATTCGTTCCGTCGGTCATTATGTATATTAATGCATTCGTTTGTTCGTTCATCCCCATTGTCTGCATGTACAGGTTGATGCGTCTGATATCACTCATTAAGACAGTTCTTAACCGGGCATATCTTTGACTAGGCGAACACTTAGCTCAGAAACTTATCCTGAGAGTAGGTAAAGCATATATGCGAACAGTTTTCTGTCCGAACTACACAGTTACGCTGAAATGGTCGTTGTCAACCACATTCGGGGACAGAGTACTCCGAGTACTTTGTCCACGGGGACAGAGTACTCGGAGTACTCTGTCCACGGGGACAGAGTACTCGGTCTTTGAAATCTCGTCCTTACAGTCACGTGACATACCGATGACCATGTGATATATCGCGACATGTTCTTCACTCGGCGATAAGTGTTTCACGCCGGCACTGTATTCAAATAGTTCAACAAATCTTGTCCCATTCGAACGTCGACCGCCATTTTGATAGGTAAACTGCCTGTTGTTGGCAGTCTCGTTCTCGTTCAAATGCCGAGATTTCAAAGACCGAGTACTCTGTCCCCGTGGACAGAGTACTCCGAGTACTCTGTCCCCGAATGTGGTTGACAACGACCATTTCAGCCACAGTTACACGAGAAGCTGTCTAGTAGTGAGTACTCTGTAGCCTAACTTTTAACTTGATTCGATTTCGACGCACAACTCAATATGAATAATGTAGCAATATTCATTAACTATTGATGTACTCTACTTTGTGCTTTGAGACATTATTACCGTTATTTAAGTACGGTGCCTATGTTTGTGTATCAGTAATCCTGAAAATGAGCGTTTTGTGTTCGAGCTGAGGACAATATGGCGGTTGGTGCGCCCTGCCAGAGCAAGCCATGGGAATACTATGTTTCAAAGGAAAGTGTTAGTCCGGTTAAAAACGGCCTGTTTAGCGCATATTCCCTTGTAAATGCTTGTGTTGTAGTGGCCACACACAGGTTCAACCGTGAGTCCGTTATGCAAGGGGGGAGGGACTTTGTGAGGAGATTGACACCCCACAGGCTGCCACAAGCTCGGGAGGGGAGTTCACGACTACTCTTATTCTCAAAACAAAATAGTTGTACAGGTCTGCATCCCGAAAATCTGCAGGAAAATCCACTGCCGAACACCATCCTGTCTTGAGACTGACTGGATCAGGAAGTTTTTGGCCCGATGGTGGTGTTAGTTATGGAAACTTTGGGGCCAAAGCGTCGACATGCGGCTTAGGACTGAGAACAACCGGAGCCGGCTCCGGAGCCGGGCAATTTCTGCTATTTTACGCTTTTGCACGTTATCTTTGCATGGAATTTATCCAGACACACGACACATTAGGTGCTGTAAGAGTTTTTATGGCAGTTGTAGTATTTTCTTACATGCGGCTTAGGACAGAGAACAACCGGAGCCGGCTCCGGGGGAGCCGGCTCCGGGGGAGCCGGGCCCGGCACTCCCTTTCTGCTATTTTACGCTTTTGCACGTTATCTTTGCATGGAATTTATCCAGACACACGACACATTAGGTGCTGTACGAGTTTTTATGGCAGTTGTGTTGTTTATATTCATTTAACACAATACGTAGCGTGCAAAATGTTATTTCGGCTCCCCCGGAGCCGGCTCCCGTTGTTCTCTCCCCTAAGCCGCTGCCCAAAGCGTCGGCACAGTCTATGTCGGATTCCCCCGCCGATTGCTTTGTTTACCTTCAAAGCAATACAGCCCTTGACCCTTTGAATTAGGTCTGCTTTCGTACCCGACAATGGCTGTTGCATTTCCCGTATGAACTGCTTTAATTCCGGCATACGCCATCGTTCGAAATTTGCAGTGTCCATTACCGCCATAGTTACAATAATGCAGTGTACTGACCAAGCAGGCGCGATAACTCTTGCGCTTAGCTTGTCAGGGGAAGCAACAACCCCCGTTGCAGACCCTAATAGCCCTCTCCTCTTTTTCAACTCAATGACAGTGACAATATGCGTGTGTGTTCGTGTATAGATATTCTTCTGTGTGTGTGTGTGTGTGTGTGTGTGTGTGTGTGTGTGTGTGTGTGTGTGTGTGTGTGTGTGTGTGTGTGTGTGTTTGAGACAGACAGACAGACAGACAGACAGACAGACGGACAGACGGACGGACGGACGGACGGACGGACGGTCGGACGGACGGACAGACAGACAGGCAGACAGACAGACAGAGACATGATATACTCGATATAATCAGAGTTCTTTAATTTACGCAAAGAAAAACCTAAGTAAATCTGACAGAGTTTTATTTTGCGAAGGTGTGGCAAAATGCTTCACACTAAGGGGCAAATCATTCTTTATTCAGTAGAAGTAGTTCTAGGTTTTTGACTGTTACTATTATCTCTGCTTAGGTGAGGCAAATTTGCCTCACAGGTCACACTATGGGGCAAATCGCCCACCATGGGCGTTTTGCCCCCTAGTTATGGGCGTTTTGCCCCATGCGTGGGGCAAGAAGGCCAAATAAATTTTTTCGATTTTTTACCTATTTTGTTTGTATTTTTTATATTATCCACAAATTCTTATAGCAGTTAGTAGCCTATGTAGCCCTCAATATTTAGAGCCTATTTTGAAGTGCCTCTGGTTTCAACAAGAAGAGCCAGCACAGTTCTTGCTTAAGGGGGGCGTTTTGCCCCATGCTACCCTATATATGCGTATGTGTGTGTGGTCGCGCGCGTGCGTGTGTTTTTGCGTATATGCGAGTGTGATTGCGAGTGCGTGCGTGCCCGTGTGTGTGTCATTCTCTGAGTATGTGTATTAGCGTGAAACTGTTGTTACAAAATGGCTTTTAGTCAGATTCCCCTCCTGTATGTAATAGATATACGCACGGATGTTTCCGAACTCAGACTGTCTTGGGTTTGACTTTTGCACCCATGTCCGTCTGGGTGGTCAAGCGCAGCAAGAGCGAAATCTCGTGACGTCAGTGGATTGATGGTCTTCCCCATCCTGTACGACGTAAGGCTCACAAAGATGCGGAAGGCTCTAGTTCATGATTCCTTTTTCTTGCCGATGGCTGCCCGCACGCACGCACACACACACGCGCGCGCGCGCGCGCACACACACACTCACACGCACGTACACACACGCACGCACGCACACACACACGCACAAATACACACGCAAACACACACACGCACACAAGCAAACACATACACACGCGCACGCGCGCGCGCGCACACACACACAAATACACACACACACAAGCAGGTACATACACACACACACTGTCACACGCACACGCACACACACACACACACACAGAGAGAGAGAGAGAGAGAGAGAGAGAGAGAGAGAGAGAGAGAGAGAGAGAGAGAGAGAGAGAGAGAGAGAGAGAGAGAGAGAGAGAGAGAGAGAGAGAGAGAGAGAGAGAGAGAGAGAGAGAGAGAGAGAGAGAGAGAGAGAGAGAGAGAGAGAGAGAGAGAGAGGGGGGGGGGGCAGGCAAACACAAAAACGTTCGCGAAGACGAGCTAGTTCCGGAGGAAACATCAAAGTAAAGTTCCCGATATGACGGCTATACTGCCACACAGCTTCATCGGATTTATTTCCTTAGTATTATCTTACATCTGCAAATCGAAAATGCATGTAGAAAAATAGAGACAACAGGATTGACTCAAATAAATGAATGATAATGCAGTTACAGTTGTCTCAAATAATTCCGCTTTCCCATGCACCCTTTGTTCTCATAATATGAAAAGAAAGGAACGAGTCATTTCAACTTTAACTTTGACCTCACATAAGTTTTCTAGCCAATCAAAGAACTGTTTTGAGATTTGAGTCTCACGCCCGTTATAACAGTGATCAAGATCCAAAACGATAAATCCGTGTGGTTGATGAAATGCACATTGCCGCACCACCTTAGTAGCACCGGAGACTGCATCGACAGCTGCGTGGTGCATCACGTTTTCATGACAAGACTATCGTGCTCAACTTGAAGTCTGGTCCGACAGACGAAGACAAAGATTTTTACGTTCGAATGGTAAGGGGAGATCATTCCCGGGCCTAGACAAGACCAAGTGCTGAAGGAATCAGCGTTTCATATCCTTCCCCGGCAAACTGGATGCCTAGAGCCCAGGAGACGTGTTAAGCTAATGACCTGCATATCAACAGCACTTGCACGAATAAGAATCAGCCAGGCCTCTGCATTTGCAGCAGACAAGCTTATTAAGATCCAATCAGTCTAAGCCACGGCAGCGAACGACCTGGCCCGACAAATCTCGCATGCATTAATTTTTATCTCCGTCGCTCGGTCTCGCCGTAGGCGTCTGTGGCATGCGAGTTTTACTCCCACTTTATTTTCGACCTGGTCCAGACAGCTTTTGTGGGTCGGCAGGCAAAGAGTGGTGAGAGAAAGACAGTTTACGTTCCATTTTGATCGAATCTGCTTTTCACCGCCCTAGCCTCCGTGGCGCATTGCGACAAAGCGAGAGTTTTAGAGGGCGGTGTCTGCTTCGTTAAAAGCGGGCATCGGGGCTGATGCTCTTCTCTGAGGTCGAGGGTTTGATAGGGCATAATGGCAAAATCGACAGTCGTAAAGCAGGGTCCCCATAGATCGAGGCAGACGGTGCCTAGGAGACCCTAGTCTGGAACCACGCATGCGAAACTGACTCTTCCAGAGCCTGATAATGAGAGTGCTGCATGGACGTAGGCAAGTATAAGCATGCACGTACCCTGTTTAAGTGCAGGTAATGTATTCTGAGAGATTAGATAGCATGCATTGCTCATCCGCTCAAGTTGCGCTCCTTCCTTCTTTGCGTTTTACATATAACAGTCCACTCTGTTGAATTAGATGTGACTTTTTCCTGTGTCTTCCATAGTTTTTCAGAATTGCTTCGCTAGTGGACGTATTTGTTCCTTCGTTTGCTCACTTGCATGGAAAAATACTCACTCAGGGTATCGTTCCTCCAGTCGCCTACTCATTCACTCTCTCGTTCGCCCTTCAACATATTCTCTCATCGACTCGTTTTCTTCCTCACTCGCTATCTGGCTTGCCCACTCGCTATCTGGCTTGCCCACTCGCTATCTGGCTTGCTCACTCGCTATCTGGCTTGCTCACTCGCTATCTGGCTTGCTCACTCGCTATCTGGCTTGCTCACTCAGTCATTCCCTCACTTGCTTGCTCGCTCACTCACTTGCAGAGTGCTACATTTCTATCTGCCATTGCAATTTGCTACCTTTGCGGCAGTAACCATTCTAACGGTCGTGAATTTTCACTTTCGCAAGAAAATCCCTTTGCACCACAACTCATTTAAAATGCGACATTTGCAGAGTTATTCTACAAAGAAACTACCAGTAGAAAGCGAATGGCTGCACCACTTGAAAGTCGGCTTTCCTCTTACTTTGCACACAATTCCGAAAGCATCTCAAAGGTTTAGTGACATTCCTAAATATATACGTGGGTTAAGAATGTTTGTAATGAATCGTACACCAATCGTGATGTTTAGCTGTGACGGTAATGGCTTGAGTTTCGTGTTGCACTTGACAAAGAAAGAAGGTTCTGATGCGGAGAATCAGTGCTAAAAGCGTCACTGGGCGCATTAAGCCGTTCTCTCCCGAAGAGTGTAAGTTGAATTCCGTTTTGTTCTCACAACATATATCACCTTCATCTGCCCACTGCATTTAAAGCCACAGAGAGTTTACCGGAGTATATTTCCATTGTGTTTATTTTAGCAAATGTTAAAGGTGTGGAATAAAAGAAAATCGTGCTGGAGGCTTCTCGACTTGTCAACAGAAATTAGGGTCACAGCCTTGAAAGGCCTGAAAGATGCTTGGTTAGTTTCCTCAGATAAGCAGCCGCTGCATGTACCGCACTAGCAACTAAGATGAAGATTTTACTTATACAAATGTTATCACAAAGAGAAATGGCTTTATGCATTTACAGATGACGATATTGAGCTTTTTTGTTTTCCACAGATTTGGTCCATATTCATTACATTAACATTGCATTTTGATGTGGACGGCAACATTGTCGTGTGTGGACGAACCTGTTCTTTTTTTGTTGTTGTTGCTATATTGCGAATCTGAGGTGATTTGAAACGCTTCTAGTCCCCTTTGGAAACATGCTGTTCGCAATTTGCTTTCTCTGAATCAATCAAAAAGCGACGGAAATGAGAAAACTGTATTCTGAATCATACCGCGCCGTGCTCTCTGCTCATCCTCTCCCCAATATCTTCTGATAACACAAACGAATGGCTTTTAAGTTTCGAGTTTTCAAAACAGCTTTGAAGCTGTATTCCATTAGTGTGAATTTCCTAAGTTTAGATAACAACAGAGTGTTTTAAATCATGAATCGTGAAAAGGGATTTATTGTCATTTGAATCGTGTGTAGAGAAGTTCATGTTACTTCATTGTTTAGGTTATTACAATAATAGAACATTTACTAAGTGAGTTTTAAAGAAGAAAAAAACCCACTAAACTTACAATTTAGAGAAGTTTTGCATGCAGAACTATTGTTCAGTGATAAGTAGCAGTTTGCTTCTTTTCTATATAAAAATCAATTAAGTTAGAAATGCATGGAATGATGGAGATTGTGAAGCAGACTAGCTGACACACAAGAAGGCTACTCCACGTGTCACATGTAATAATGGACAATATGGTACACAGCAAATCACGATGAACGTTCATGACGAGGACATCATTATATGTATTTCAACAGAGTTTAAAGTGTGAAACGAACTACGCAAAAATTGCCCTCCAGACAGGGGTTTCGGGGAGAACCGATTTCTCCGGCAACACGAAAGTGGTTCACGCTGAAATTGTAATGGCCACCCGCCTCATGTCCACCGCCATTCCCTCCCCTCGCCTCCAGCAAGATGATAAGAGCGCGAAGTTACGAAAGAACATGAATCAACGTCCCAGCCGTATTTCCACAAATGACTTCCGGCGCTCAGTATGAGCTTTCTGATTTCGAAATGTACCAAGGCGGAGCGACTCTGATCTCGCATGGGTCCCTGCTGGACAGACCTTTTCTCATCCGTCCAATAATTTCCTGCCTTCAAACGTGTGATCGCCCTCAAAAAGTTGAAAAGCCGTCAGCTCCGACTCGCCCAGTGCAAGCTGTCACCAGCAGGCCGCCGCTCTTTGATAAGGAGGCAAAATAGCACATTCTTCAGCGCGACATTTCGATGTCGAACCACCCGATGGCAAGATGACAGACTTGTGGATTCGGTTGAGAGGGTGCCGATATGAACGTAAGGTTGTTTTCCTGACGTTCCCAGGCGCCTCCATGAAAAGTGCAATGCTAAGCTGTGAAAGAAACTACATGCGTATGTCGTCCGTGATACGGCGAATCCATTCTCTGAAGTCTGGGTACCTACCCTACCAAAAATCTATCTTAGTTCAGGGAAAAAAGTTATGATTTTTCGCGACTCGAGACTTATTGTAAGCTTTGCTGGTCTTGTACCTCTTGTGTCGGGCGCAGGAGAGACCGGCCCAGTGTCGTCCGAATTGAAGCTGCTAAAACATCGCACACACATCACGGTTTCTTCACATTTTGGCTTTTATACCATTCTCATTGTCTCCAAAACAGCATTCATTGTTTTTTTTCTCGTTTTCTTTTTGGCACTGAGCTCGAGTTTGCTGAAGACACGAACAGTTGTATCACACACAACGGAAACAAGAGCTTCATTTAGCCTGGTGACAATGATCTGGAGAAACAAACTCCGCCTTACACAAAGTCATTTGACAGTAAGTAGCGAACTTTTTTCAAAGACCTTTAGATTTCCTATCTAAACGAAGTTTTAATGCTATAGCCGTTAACAGGATGCATGTAGATAATGCGTTTATAGAGAGCACGTTCCTGAATAGTCAGATATATCCGACATTTACATTTCGGGACTGATTTGTTTCCATTTATTGAATTGTAAAAGGCATATACTGTTATTCGTGTGGCACGGGGGAAATGTCAAAGATGATTAAGGCTAGATGATACATATTTTGATTGACTGGCAACATATTTTAAAGAACTCTAAAGAGAGCGATATACATATTTATTTCGTCCACTGTAATAGTTTTCAAACCCACGCGTTCGAGTTTTCGCGTCTTTACTTGCAGGCGTGCAGAGATAAAACAGCATCAACAGTATGCTTTTCCGGTGAAGAGCACTTTTTTCACCAGTTTGTTTTCAGAGAGGTTAAAAGGACCCAAGCAGGCATGGAAAAGGGAGACGTCTATTGTAATGGCAACGAAGCCAGGAGAGAAGATGAAACTTCACACATCAGCGCAGCAACAACATGTCCCTCATTCACTCACCTTCCCCGTGCTTGAACTCTTGCCAGTGCTTTTCCTGTACCGACCTTCTATCACAACATCGGATCTTGGTTCGACATCCAGATAAGGTTGTGGTAGACCGGTGTTTCTCCTGGGTGTATTCCGGTTGGATGGCACGGGGAAAACAGTCCGAGTGTTCTTTCTG
>JAWQFJ010022358.1:35000-40000 GCA_034096865.1 Theodoxus fluviatilis
TCTTGCCGACTTAGATCGTTTCTGACGTCATTGGAGACAAGGCTCGATTTGGTCATTTGGGTGCAAGTGTGGTACAGGATTGGTCTCGAAGATCACGTAAGCCCTGTCCAGCCCACTGGCTTTATCATCATCTTGAATAAGAACAAGTTATTGAATGAACAATTGGATGAACGCAGGGAGGTAAAACAAAGGCAGAGCAAAGACAGTGCAATACTTTCCTATTCCCATCAACGTTATCGGTGAGCAATGAAAAACAAATGTGGACAGCGGTCGATTAAAGAAACACATCAATGACATCGTAGTCAGCGGTATTCTTGCAGCAGTTTTCTGTTGTCTTTGCCACGTAAAAAGGTTCAGATTTGTACAAGGGCGAAAGGTACCAAATACTACTTGGGTGCTAGTGTGTGTAGGTGGAATTTTGTGTGCGCCCTCATGAAGGTGTTGTACGATCCGGACGAACTACCATCCACTCCTCATATAACCTTACATCCTCTCAGTGGGGTGTAGGCTTGACTCTTTTCTCAGTCATCGCGCGGGTTGGAAGGTTGATAGACAGTTTTTTTAAAATAAAAAGGTTAGACATTCAGTAACGAAGTTACTCAAAAGCATTACACATCTCAGGACCTTCTGTCAAATATTTTTTGGGGTTGCTCACCGAGATAAAATGTAATCAGTATTGATGTCGGTCGTTAAAAAAAATTCAACAATTTGGTACTGACTAGATTTAAAAAAAAATTGAATAGTCATTTCTTACGTTAATGCTACACTCCGTTGAAAAAATACTCTGGCAGGGATCATTCGTTAGACCGACAGAGTCTTAAAATAAAACTTCAAAGTGAGCACTACGCAATGGTGGTTTTTCGCTTGACTCACAAGTACCATTCCTGCCTTGTGTTTGCCCTCATTTTAGTTCCTATTCATTCTGCTTTGACGGTGAATACGCATGAATTAAGCAGTAGCTTAAGTATATTCTTACACAGAATGAAATGATGATCAGAATGACCGATCTAGAGGCTTGAGGTAGTCACGTATGCTGAAGAGCTCGTGAATGTTGTTGAGCACTCTTCATGTTGGATTTTGATCACAGTTACGCTGATCTCGATGCTTCACAATATCTTCTTAGCTTCTCAGACATCGTAACATTGTCTAGTGGGTACAATAATTTTGCAATAGAGTCCAAAAACAATACCCTCTACACACAACATCGTTGTATCTCATCAGTACTTTCCAGACGAGTGGTGTAAACATCGATATTCTATTCAGAGTGCAAAAGTGTCACACATAATCAAATGGACTTTTCCTGAAACGACAACAATCTTCCAGCGCGTCTTGGTCTGAGAAACAACAATTGTTGTACATATATGTTTCGCATTATCTCAGTTATATATATATATATATTCTCTGTTGATCTATCTGTGAGTTGTTCAGTATGAGTTTTAAATGCCGCATTGCTTTGATCGTTAACTGAAGGTTCTTTGATACAGATAAACAAGATCGATATATCCGGGACTTGTCTGTTCAGAAGAGGACCTGCTCCTAGATTCAAGACACATCTGCTTATCTGCGTACAATTTAGTTATTTGAAGGTTCCTGAGGAAAAGGTGATAACAAAATAAGTACTCTTTTGTAAATTAATTTATTGCGAAGGACTTTTCAAGTATAACTCTGAAAGGTCATTTAGGCCATAATCTGGCTGCTTTTGGTGTCATTGCCTTTGCTTTGACTCCGTCAACTATTGGATCAAAACCAGATCGTTATTAAGCCGAGATCAAAATAAGATTATCGCAAGATGGGCATGACCGAGGTCATTTGCGCTAAAATTGACTTTTTCATTCAAACATTAACAACCGCATTTAATCGTTCCTATGGACTCCCCTTGAAAACAAAATTAATTCCAAAAATCCTCACGGATGACGTCGTTAAAGCTGTTAAATTAATTGCGCCAATCCCCTTGAGTGAGGTCAGTCTGACACTGGCAGGGCTGCAAAATTTCGACTTCAAACACGGAAATGTAATTGTATTAACACCCTTCTTCACTAAAACCTATTTTTGTTGCTACGCTGAGCGAGTTGAAGCTTTGATAGAAAGGCTGATGAAAACCTACAACTCGATTCTACACCGTGCATTCATCGGGGTTCTCATAAATACGATAAGTTATTTCAATTCATTGAGCATACGAGGCATTTCGTTCGATACAGCCTCACTTCATTAGAGATGAAAAAAGCAATTCCATTCTACGGCTCCAAGCAAGTGCTCCCTGTTTATCTGCAAGGTAATTACTTGAGTAAGATTTTAGCAAATGACTGTCGAAAAAACACACAAAAACTCGCGGTTGCCATTGTTCAAAGTTGGCGAAGCGATGATAACAGGGATGAAGACCAAATAATTCTGCGGTATTTATTCCACCTGAGAGAGCCTCGTGTCGTAACTCATCTCTCGCCCGCAATAAGGACCAAATGAGCAAAAACCACAGCGGTGCAGGCTGGGAGAGCTGGAACCAGTGCGGAAAAGCTGAAGGAGTACTGAGGCCCCGAGCGTCCAAATGAAGAAATGGGCCGCGCTCTTTCTGGTGCGGCTGAGAGAGGCTTCTAGGCTGACAATCCGAGTGCCACCAAGAAGGTCAACGACGCCGATTACGCGTATAGTGCAATGAGGATGTCCACTCGGGCCTCGATGGATGAAAGGGCGACCGCGAGGCCCAATTGTTGAGGATCCCGTGGCAGTAATGATCCTCTTCTTCCTGCCAACACTCGCCTCCTGCACTGGGCAGAGGAAACGCTGTCCACCATTGTTTTGGGTTTAGGTTGGGGTTTTCGGCAGCCATGGCTCCCGTTTCAAACCCACCTTGTAGAACATTCATTTAGCACAGGCATTTTTCTTGTGTGGAATGAAAATCGACTTACATCTTAAATTATCGATGTAACTGCTTGGGTTTTTATAAATAGATGTAAAGCATGGTGCATTAGTAATGCTCACTACGCACTATTTGATTCCTCATAGGAGTTATATTTTAAAAACATATAAGACGATCGTTTTTATATGTCTTTGTATTGCGAGTGGTGAAATATGCTGGGAATTAATGGTGTGTAGAAAAACGCAAGTGAATCCACGCCACTGCAACTTATCTGCGCCCTATGGTACGGAGGCGTCTTCGTGGAGATGGAGTGACCATTGGGGAAATCAGCTTCCATTCGGTGGACTCTTCTACGCCCAAAGAACCAAGCAACAGCAATTTCTCTCTGGAAATGTATAAGAAAGCTGCTTCACTTCGAATCCGTTTTATGGTAACATAATGGCCATTCTGCTTTCTTCTGAACGGTCTTCTGTCAGGTCGAGTGGACAGGAGCGAAGGCAATTAATTGCATTCTCTTTTAAACCGGCTCTACAGGATCCGGATGTGGAAACTTCTGTCAGTGCTTAGCTTTGCCATGTTGCTGCTTGTGAATTCGGTCATCGGAAAGATCTGCTCGAGACCAACTTGACTTCTACATGGAGATTCCTCACATCAAATGGCATGCCAAACGCTAATGTTTTTACTGTCTTAATCACGGTGCACATTCAAAAGTAAGATGACTGCGTAGTAACAAGAGTCCTTGATTCACTGCTCATACTTGCCTATTTCTCGAAAGTAGTCACAGTGGTTGTTCTCCTACGTCATGCTTTTACTATTTGTTCTGCAACAATGAATGTTTAGTCACCCTTAAACAGTTTGCCTGAATGAAGCAAAGGCGAGATGCAGTTGTCTCACGACGCAAACACCTTCAGGTCCCTTCAGATGGTAATGCATCGAAAACGAATAAACAGAAAGACACATTGCAAAGGATCTAAGAGAAGGTTCTGCAGTGAATAGAAAACTGCTTGTTATATCATGTTCAGCCCATTCCATCTGTTGCATCCTATGGATGTTTCCTCCTTGTCTTGCTCTCGGCCATATGTCCTTCATAGCAGGTTTTTCCTGGCCATGGGATGCGTATATTTTTTACATTATGTTAATATATATTCAGTGGTCACTGCCCATTTACGGTCATTTAATCGGTTTCATAACTTGCTGTCCTCCCCAATTTTTGTTTTATGAAAACTAAAGTAGTCTGCCAATAGAATTACTATGGCATGCCATTGGTACTAAAGCTGTACAGAGCACCTTGTCGTTTTGCGAACTACCCACTAGTCTATCTTTATGAGTTGAGAGCCCTCTGTCAACGTTTGACTCAAAACGCAAGCATTCAATTCAGCACGAACGATGATTCCAGAGCAGCTTGATAACCGACTGAAATGATGTTAGTGGGGGAGCACGACTTCTGTGAATGACCATGCGCGGCAAACGTCGCGGCAAATTGTTACGCAACCTCATTATCAATGGCGATCGTAGGCTAAGAAGCACAAAAATCCCACTTCACATCCCGGATGTCTATTTGAACTCGCCTTCAGCGTGGTTTCTTTATAACACATTTAAATTGATATTTCTTATAACGCATGTATGGGAAACTGTATTTGCAATTAATGAAGGGCATGGGGAGAAAAGCTACACGAGCAGGTGGCGAAGTGCAGAAGCGACAGGAAATTTTCGCCTCTAAACACGCCTTTTCTGCACAAAGAACTGCAGTCAGGTTAGAAGCCTGGATATGTTTTATGCTCGAATCCTAGATAAAAGAGAAGTATGTAGAAAAATATATATTGCAGACAAGTATTACCACGTGGTATTTGCATAATTTTATACGTGTAACCAAGAGGAAATCCTTCCCTACTGAATTATTTGCTCTCAGTATTATCGACCTCTTGCCATGTAACTTGTTCTCTCTCTCTCTTTCTCTCTCTCTCTCTCTCTCTCTCTCTCTCTCTCTCTCTCGTAACTATTCTCTCTCTCGTAACTATTCTCTCTCTCTCGTAACTATTCTCTCTCTCTTTCTCTCTCTCTCTGTCTCTCTCTCTCCTCTCTCTCTCTCTCTCTCTCTCTCTCTCTGTCTCTCTCTCTCTCTCTCTCTTTCTCTCTTTCTCTCTCT
>JAWQFJ010022358.1:45000-62500 GCA_034096865.1 Theodoxus fluviatilis
GAAAATACTTGAATAAAATGGTACGAATTGCTACATCTAGACGTCGTTTAACGACGGGTGCAAAACTATTTTTTGAGTAGGGACAGCGAGGAGATTCGAAGAGGAGAATTTGGTCTTAAGCATCGATGCTTACTAAATCCCTATACATCATGAATATAAATGAGTGGAAACTATATATCAGTATGTTATATGGGACTTCAAAGAACGAGGACAGGTTTGTGATAACTGCATAGACATTTTACGATTGCGTTCCCTTTGCTCTCGATCCAACATCATCCCCACGAGGATTTCATGGAGAATAATAGATGAGACAGCAAGGCGAAACGCCCTATCGTGTATTCTTCACTGTCACGATTTCGTGGATGCAACCGTTAGAGATTTCCACTCAAGTCCAGAAGGAAAACTTTGTCTGACCAGAGGTCTTGAGGCCTGACCTTTCCCAGCTGAAACGGACATCTGGGGCTCCATCAAGGCAGTGAGGCCGTCGATGCACCGTGCTTGTAAGTCAATGGATTCACATCCAAAGCACGAGGGAATCGTGAGCCCTTTGAGTGCCACCCAAAACCTTCTCCGGCAGGGGGCGAAATTTGATTAAGGATCAAGTCGCCGCCGATTTTGATTTTTCAGAATGAATGCTCCGCTATTTGGAACGTTCACGACGTGTATGATTTCTCTCCTCAGGGGAAAGTTTTTTCTGGGGAGCACATTGTAGTTACTGCGTATATATTGGCACAGCCTAAAAGGGTGCGAAACTATATGTATCGGATCGCCTACTGCTCATTCAATAGGAAATGACATAGCGGAATTCATCATTAAGTAGAAACCAGCATGTAAGTTTGATAAAATTCATGAAGCTCTTCTTCAGAAAATGACGTCGCCAAAATGTCTTGTTCGTCAGAAGGTAAAAATTTGATCAGCTTTGTCAAATCATCATGTCATAGTTGACCTTCACACTTGTGCATGCAAGTTGATGTGTCAATAAAATACAGGGTTGGCAAGGAACAAATGACATTAAGCACACGTGGCAGCAGTAATGGCAGAGAAGAAATAGAAGGGAAAAAAGCAATAAAAGCAGGAGCAAAAGCAATAGGAGCCGGAGAGGGAGGAACAGGAGTAGATGAGCCAGAAGCAGGAGAAGAAAGAGAGCGTGAGAAACAGGAGAAGGAGGAGTAGCAGGAGCAAATGAGGAGGGAGTAGAAGCAGGAACAGGAGGGGCAAGCATATCAGGAGCAGGAGCAGTAGGGGCCAGAACAGGAGCAAGTGTAGGAGCAGCAGCAGGAGGAGTAGCAGAGCTGGCGAGGCGGCAGGGATAACACAATGGTGGCGACAGCAACAGCATTTTCAAACGCACGTACGTTGCATTATTGAAATACAATGGTCACCCAGAGAGCGTAGTTAAACGCACTGAATACCACCCAAATCAACCATGCAAAACGTGCCCACTGCAGGTAGAAAACTGTTATCACTATTGATTACGTTGCAATATAAAGGTGATTAATGAGGATCCGCTTTGAGTTTATTGTCAAAGATTTGAAACTTTGGAACATAAGCACACAAGGTGCTAACCTAGTGGCCACAACGCTAGCCTTGTCAATCGCATTATGGCCAAAAGAGCATTGTTAATGGTAATAGCTATTGACTTTACATGTATGTAGAACATGTTCATTTAACTCTTGTTACCAGTGCTGAAAACCCCGGAGTATGCTGAAAGACGTGAGTTAAAAATGGCGGATGTGTACGTTACATTGTAGCATCGCTATTTGCCTTCTTACACTCTTTATACGTATATGAATTAAAAGTCAGTGTTAACTTGTGGTTGTGCTCAGCATTTCTGCATTTCGAACAACAGAACAATATAAGTGGCACCTCTAGATACCGCTTTCACTCCATGTTTTTGCAAGATTCACAACAAATAAAATAAAACTTTCTTTCGAGACATTTTCAATGACATAGAACCGAAGTGGAGTTCACTTCATGCGGAAATAATTGCGTGCGAGCTCTTTGTCGAAGAATAGCGCAGATATGGAATGGCTTGAGTCTTTTTGCAAAGAAGCCAATTTCTCCTTGGCAAAGCGGGACCCTCTGTGAACACCTCCAGGCATAAATATGGAAATGGTCGGAACCGCAGGAGACATGCCCAAACCTGCCAATCCGGCCTGCAGACTGCAAAATACCTCTTGCAAAGGTGGCTTGCCCAGCGCTCAGGCGATGTCCACGAGTGCGTGGTTACGGAGACGTTTTTGCTGTCACTTTGATCTTCATGCATGTTGAGGATGTCTGTTTGTGTTGCAATGTACTCTTCTACGTCTCAATTCGTTTGCACTGTTTTTCCATTCAAGGAAGTTCTTCGGGATGAGCTGCAGATATCATTAAGTATTTATGCCATCATTCTCGTCCTCAAAAGAATGTATGTAAACACACGTCGTCTCTATACTGGCCGAAATGTACTATCGACTGAAAACTAAGAAAGTTTTTCTTGCACGTACATATAAATTGCTTGTGCCTCATGTTTACGTTTCCTTTTTTCTGCATCTTTTTTATTACGGAGCGAATTGTAATCCAACAGACAAAATGACAACTTTTCCCCGCGAGCGCGTGTGTTTTTTTCTAATCGAGAGGTTTCTTTTAACATAATGCACACGACTCTTTTGCTAACAGCAACACGATCTACAAGACCCAGTCTGCAAGGGTGAAAGGTCAAAGTGACGTGATTACAATAATAAACCAACTGCTTGGTGCATTTGCTCAGCAAAACTGCAATGACATGATAATGTGTTTACTTGTTTGTTTGTTTCGGTGCTTGCTTGTTTTCAATGGTGTCTAGAAACCTGGTGGTTGATGGAGTTGTCTTACAAGTTAGATGTCCGAGGGTGAGATTTTGAAATGCCTCTGATTAGTGATCCATGATCACTTTGTTTGTACTAGACTAATACATAGAGCAGTGTAAGACGGATTCTTTTAGCATGCAAACTACTTTAACTTGCCTGAATGTGACAAGCCGATAAACCCACAATATCAGACGACAGATCTCCACACAAAGAAGTACCCTGACATTGACATCCAGAATAGACGATAAGCTACACATGCACATATATACAAACATACCGACAAACACAAACAGTCAAACTCACCACCAATCTCACGGAGCCTGCAGACCAGTTAGTTACGGATAGAGTTGCTAGGAGTGTTGACTAAGCACAAACAAGTACTGCACGATACACCATGACTGCCTCCAAGCTGTTGCTTTGAAAGTGTTTACTCAGTTTGTATTATGCTGTGTTGTTGTTGTTGGTGTTGTTGTTGTTGCTGTTTTCTTTCTCTCTCTTCAGCACAAGGACTAATCTGCCTTGGCATTTCTTTGGAGACTCAGCCTACTTGATCTGTAGTTGCGTCGGTCAGTGGGTCGCAGGTCCTCCTCGCTAGACTTAAGCATTGGTCTGCTTTCCAGCTGGTAACAAAGTTAGACTTCTTCCTCTGAGCAATCTACGAATCTGCTGCAGGTCGCCTGTGTATGCAGGATCTTGCTGCTGGTTCTTAGCAAAGGCTAGGACCGTTGTTTGGACCACGATGCACTCCATAGCCCCGCGGCCTCGGCCAAATCCGAGCCTCGCACGAATAGTGTCCAATCTATGATTAGTTTGCTGCGGCAATTAGATTCCGTGAGGAACTCCTGAATCCGTTTTCTCCTCACGTCGACGCTTTCGAGCATCTCGTATTTTCTTTCTGAGCCGTCAGAGCCTCGCCATGCCACTTGGACTAATCAGGGTTATCTGCTCTAGCCGTCTTCCTGTCCTTAATGCGGTTTCTTGCTCTCTCTCTTCCGTGGTCAAGAACTGACTACGGCTTCTTAGGGATAATTGTGTGTTCCTCTTCCCTGGTTCATTATGGGTTTTTTTTAATCCTATTTATTCTGTGCAAAAAAGAAACAGCAAAGGAGTCTAGAAGAAGAAATGGAGGCAGATCAGGAAAAAAAAAGGAACACTGGGGCGACAGAAAGTGAAGCAAACCGGCTTTGGCAGCAGAAACGGTCATGCAAAGGCAGATGAACTATACTTAGAGTATGGAGGGTAAACATTTCGTTGAACAGCGGACAACAAAGGTAAAAACTTGGGTACGCAATGCAGTTAGAAAAAAGAAAACAAACAAATGAGAGATAATCCAATTGAGCGCAGACACTTTGCACGCAAGAGACAAAGAACACGGGTTTTTAAAAATGACCGCTTCCAAAACGGTTACAAAAGTACGAAAATTATCAATGACTCCGATCAGCAAATCTGGTGCGGGAATACAGAGATAAGAACGCGAGAGGATGGCGGAGGAAAACCAAGGCACAACATGCAAAAGATGGAGCTGAATATTTCGTGAAAGAATGGAAGGGCGAGGAATGAGAGGGAAGAGTGTGTGTGTGTGGGGGGGGTGATACTGACAACGCGAAGACTGAGATGATGGCTGGAGTGCGGGGCGAAACATACACACCATCACATAATCAATCAAAAGGAGAAAATAATAATGACCTCAAGAGAATATTGATTTAAAAGCTACAAAAATGAAACCTTGGTGAATAAACGCGTCGAGACGGAAATATGGTCAAAATTGAGCCGAGTCTGCAGGATATGAGCAAACTCTTCCTGTGCGAGTTTAGTGAAAAGTTGAATGAAACGAATCAGTGCGTCCATGTCTTATGCATTTATCGTGCATCCGCTCAGACACCACTGCACAATAAGATCGACTGCTCCTTTGCTCTCGTGGTCTCTAGGCCCAATAAATCGGTGAAGGATAAACACACCGTAAACTTCATATAAATAAACATTTCCTTTATCGCGGTGAACACTAGATATTGATGTCAGTCATGGGAAAGCCAGTCAGGAAGCTCCTGTCGCTCGTGAGAAAGCGCTGTCTCGACAGATTGATATCCTGCAATCCTTATGTATATTCATAACATTCTAGTCTGTCCTGTCGCTGCTAATGTTTCTCTCTCGATTTGTCATATGAATGGCGTCGGTAAATGACATATCACGAGCATGTATTAATATAAACATATGTTGGCAGAGAAATATTGCTTGTTTTGTCAGACAACGATTGTGGTCCAGAAATAGTGCTGCAGAAAAAAATGGTTGGGCTTTTGGGCTCATAAACTGACCTTGCCACAATGGATGTGTTGAAGGAGTTGTTATTGTACTGTGTTTCTGGCTGCTGCGGGTGTTGATGCTGGTGGTGTTGCTCAAAATGCAGCTACAAATGTTACTGATGATGCAAATGCATGATATTTCTAAGGTGGCATAATAAATTTTACGTTATTATCTGATGGCAAAACCTGACTAAGTTATAAGAATGATAAAAGTCAGAATTGCAAGTTGTACAGACGTTCCTTCTTTTTTCTTCATCTAGAATATTTTGCCATACGTAGACATCGATAATATCTCTCTTTCTCTCTCTCTCTCTCTCCCTCCATCTTTCTCTCTCCATCTTTCTCTCTCCATCTGTCTCTTACACACACACACACACACACACACATACACCCGCATATGCACACACACACATATGCGCACAAACACATACACACGTGCGCGCGCACATGCACGCTAGGTGAGTGATAAATGATTAAACAGAGCAAGAAGTGGTTGACAGAGCATGTATTTCTGTGCAATAGTTACAAGATTGTCTTTACAAAACCGTGGAAATGCACAGACAATGCTGGCTCACAAGCACACCCAAAAATGGTAACCACTGAGAGAGAGAGAGAAGAGAGAGAGAGAGAGAGAGAGAGAGAGAGAGAGAGAGAGAGAGAGAGAGAAAGAGAGAGAGAAAGAGAGAGAGAGAGAAAGAGAGAGAGAGGAAAAGAGAGAGAGAGAGAAAGAGAGAGAGAGGAAAAGAGAGAGAGAGGAAAGAGAGAGAGAGAGAGAGAGAGAGAGAGAGAGAGAGAGAACGTCACCGAGTCCCTCTTCCATTTTGAAGGGCACCGCTTAGACGATCATGACCCAAGCTTGATCCATTGCACTTCCAACATCACTCGACCCCTTGATGTTCTTCAAGCAACCTAAAGAGGCTATGTCCTTTCGCCCTAATCCTGCCAGATTCCTCGCTCAGCGAGGGAAGGAGACCCCTGGGTGGGGATGCAGGACAGTAAAAAGTTTACGTCCCTACCACTATCCTCCGAGCGACTACGAGTAAATGTGAGACGCATTTCCCACGAGTCGATATGCCTGGCAGTGCCACGAGCCCCCTAGGTCGATAGGCTCATGCATACGGATTGCCTACAAGTGCCCGGAGCAGTAAGTTAAGCCTATGGATGCGAAGGGGAGAGGGAGAAAAACTCCGCACGCGGGTTAGCACCTACGAATGACGCCACGATCGCAGAGTCCATTTTCCCTGACGCGCCTCTAAGTGGGCGCGTGTTTTTGGCGGCAGCCTGCCGATCATGCTCTCCGCTCACGAATCTGGGCGTAGCTCCCACTCCAACCAGCACTGGGGTTAACAGGGAAGGACCAGCCAGCCAGCCAGAGAAGCAGGAACTTGCAGGAGCCCGTCAGAATGCATCTGACGAAGACGTCATATTCGGCAAGGCCCGCTAACCCTAATTGGATCAACACGGCCATTCCATGTGATCGGGGGCCCTCGATGACGCAATGCATGCGCGACCAGAATAGAGCGTCGGTGATTGATGAATAGGTGCAGAAAGTGGACAGTTCCAGTAGATTGCTCCACAATTTGAAGAGCTTCCGACCTTTCGAAATTATTTACCATTTACGTCATGAGGCGTGATAGGGAATTGATGGTTGCTAAATCAGGAGATGCTACATGTCGAAAGCTGATTCAAGGATGGAGAGTTCTTGATCATCTTCGCGCATCTTCAAAATCAAACATAAATGAAATGCCATGTTCTTTCAGGTTTGAGCGACAAATTGACAGCCGGAGATATGCTCGAGTCCTGAACTTGCACGCGTTGACAAAGGAAACGACCTACTTCAAGGCAGTGTTTTCCGTTCAGGATTGAAACGGCAGCTGAAGCTGTGAATCTGCAGATTCTCTTTGAGTATATTTTAATCAACTAGGAAGGTCTGTATGGCATAGAAAAGAAAGATTTCAAACCAATATACCAGATAGTTGTGCCAGTCCCAGCGCGAAAGTTTTAGCAAAGGAAGAGACTGCCAACAGAACAGTCATCGTATTAGACATGATATATGTATTTTCAGACCCGGTGATAAAAAAACTGTTGACATTGAGGCAGAAATGGCGTGTTTTCGACACAAAAACCCTCTTCGCAGACTTGAATATAGTTTTTTTTTTAATATTTTGTAATTTCATTATGACAGTTGACGAACACAAGAATTCTCTGTCAACTTAATAAGACACAATTTGGCATCATTCAAGATAACTGATCAACGAATGTTGGAAAGTTGAACGTGCTATTGCACAGACACACTGAATGTTTTGATATATTTTTGCTGAGACCAACTCAAATTCATCCCCGTTATGGACTCCAGAACATCCAAGCAACGATTGAAAGCGAAGTTTTCATTGTGTATGAATTGCAGTCTGCCTGTATCAATTGAAGGCGAAATGAAATGTCCGTCGCTTTCAAGAGACTTATTGCCAGTACAATATGTTCACGATGGATTGCTCATTTTGCTTAAATTAAGCTGCCTCTTGTGAACACATGTAAGCCCCAGAATGACCTATGGATGATGCGCCCCCGTTGATACAGCTGCTGCTGGAACAGTGACACTTGAGGCGCATGCGACTGGTGCCATGAAATAGAACGTTGTAGTGACCACACATGTAAATTGTCTCACAAATTCTGACCTCCCCTGTATACCGTGTAGGTCCACTAGGTTTTGTGTGTGGTGTTTATCATTATTCATTTATATGAATGACCTCTTCAACTGTTTCAAATATTCCCAGCCCTAACACTAAGAGATGACGGTATCGACGGCATTTGCATGGATGAAGGTTCTTTGAGCTATATTGGGTGACATTAATAGTAAAACTCGGTACATATTTGGCTAAGCCATTTGGAGACGAGACAAAATATATAAAAAGTTAAAGGAAAGGGAAAGGTCTAGCGTCTTTGTATTTCAGAAGAACTCCAACCCAGTGCAACAATGCATCTCTGATCCGGCTATTCTTGCACGTTTCGGTTTTGGAAGAATATAGAAAACACAGAGATACACTTATATTTACACACACACACACACACATACACACACACACACACACACACACACACACACACACACACACACACTCACACTGTATAGTCCTTGATTAAAATGTCCACCAACGCAACTATTTCGACTGTGTGAATATATTCTGACAGAATGTAATTAGGAAATAGGTTTTTGGAAGTATCTCACCTGAGAGAGGGTTGATTTTTGCTGGTACGTTGAGGGTAAAGTTAGTAGTCCAAAACCTGCGTAAAGATTGAAGTGAGAGGTGAGTGGAAGTTGAGTTCTGCCCCAGAGTGATGAGCGCTGTTCGCTCTGAGGTGTGAGTTGTGGTAAGTAGAAATGGACCTTGAGTTGGTTGTGAGAAGATAGAGATATAAGAGGGAGCAAGAGGAAAGAGAGAAAGGATAGATCGGCCCCCACACAGCAGAGAACAGAGCGGAGAGAAGAGAAAAGCAGATGAAGAGAAGAGAAAAGCAGACAAAGAGAAGAGAAAAGCAGACTGCAGAACAGAGAGAAGCAGACGAAGAGAGAAACGGACGGTCGGCTAGGCAGACTTGCCTACTGAGTGAGGGAGCGAGTGACGGAGAGAGACAAAGAGAGAGATGGAAGGTTGGTCAAAGTAGTTCTTTTGTACCAAGGGTTGACCTACGTTTTATTAGTTTCGTGTGAGCAGGTTGACCGTAGTTTTACTTGTGTTTATAATTCTCCGTGAACGTTTTATCTGTGCTTTGCAATTACTTTTTGAGGTTGATTATTTACTTGTGTGTGTAAATTCTCCGTTGGAGTTGACTATTTTCTTGTACCTGTATCTTTCCTTTGGAGTAGAGTATACTAGGAGTGGGTATGAATATTATAATGAGAGTTATTTGGGAGGAAGTCGTAGATGAGCCAGATGTAAAATAACATAGTTTCTTTTACCCTTTTTGCTGAGTGGCACATCCGTTTTATCAGTGATTCCACTTTTATTATTTTTTTCCTTTTCTACCTCTGATTATGGGGAAGTTATGATTTCAATTGATTATCAATCTTGTAATTACCCGGGACCGTTTTTATTAAATTTATTGAAATCCCCGTAACACATAAATAATCTGGATTTGCGTTTTCCCCAGTTCCATGGAGCCACTCTTTATTTTGTCGCAGGTTCGAATAGCAGCACTTCAACTACAGGGCCAAGGCTACTTCTCAAGTTGTTGACGTCTCAGCTTGCGCGACACGGGGATTCCTGTGATAGTGTTAACCTCTCCCTTACAGAGGTTGCGCTCTGACGAGGTTACACGATACGAGTCAAAATAATAGGTCTTAAAAAGGCGTAGCATCGATTTCGATTACTCCCCTCTCACCCACCGTCACCGCCACCATCCCTCCCCCCCCCCCCCCCCCCCCCGCGCAAAGGATCAGATCTTTCCAAACTCAAAAAGCAGCCATGTCTCAGATGTTGCAAAATACAGTGACAAAGGCTGAGGGGAAAAGTTGACTGGTTAAAAAAAGCGATGCATGCAAATGGGATTCCATTTTTAGAGAAGTATGTTTTGGTGATACGGTTTTATGGACAGAGCATGCACATTGTGGGAGGGAAGACAAGAAATAGTGGTAAAACAAGATGGGGGGGAGAATATTGCGCCAACGCTGCGAAGTTTGATGAGTTAGAAAGCACTAATAATTAGAAGGAAGCCACGGACGATAGAAAACTTATATTCGTTTTTCGGTTCTTAAATTAGACTGATGTCTTTTTTCTAGGCGAATTTCTGTCAGACATTGAGAGAGAAAACAAGCAGTTAGAACCACGACTGCTTTCTATCAGTCGCCACAAGACAGGAGCGAAGGAATTCTAAGAGACAAAGCAAGCGCCGTTTGTTGAAGATGTTGCCGGTGCACTAATTTATGTCGAACAGAGACCATGCAGAACAAGACATCGCTGATCAATGCAGTGTGTGAGTTATTATCGCGAGCGTATCCGCGTGTATGTATATGTGTATTTGTGCGTGTGCTTGCATTCGTGTGTGCACGTGCGTGTTTGTGTGTGAATGTGTGAGATGTGTATGTGTGTGTGTGTGTGTGTGTGTGTGTGTGTACGTGTGTAAGAGAGAAAGAGGGGGGGGGGCGGGAGAGAGAGAGATGGTGGGGGGGGAAGAGAGAGAGAGAGAGAGAGAGAGAGAGAGAGAGAGAGAGAGAGAGAGAGAGAGAGAGAGAATGCCGGGGAGGTAACAAGCGTAAGTGAGAAAGATAATGACAACTACCCTAATTTCTGCTCGTGGGTCTCGACGAGTGCGAACAAGTCAGTGACTGTGATTGGTTGACATACAGATCGACATACAGATCGCTGCGTCCGTTGAGGTAACCTTATTTCCAAACCCTCTTCTGATTCCTGCGTATGCGGCAACCAATTCTCGTTTGACATTATAGCGTATCAGTGTAATCTAGGAGTAAATAAACGGGTAAGTGTGTTTGTATAAAAGGGCAAGTGCACGAATTTTCAACATCACACATATCGTTGTACTCTACTGCATTGCAGCTGAGTAAAAATGGTATTTTCCTGTTCTCCTGGGAACCCTGACATGAGTGTACTACTGAGGATGGCAGATGTTTCTGGAGCCATAACCTCCATGTCTGTAACGCCGCTAGCTCACGTGAAATGCAGCAGCCAGCGTTAAACCACTGCAGAAAGAAAACAATTTGAACGAATTTACCTCTTGAGCTTTCAAATTTCTGTGTGACTCTGCTGACGTGGAATGTAGAAGAAGGGAAGTGAACTAGTCGTAATGGACAAGTGAACGCATAGATTGCACATACACAGGAGCCTCGAATGAACTACCGTCATATGAATGATGAAAGATGTATCTTTCAAGGCCAAACTCCCATCGTCCAACTTGTTAAAAATGCATCATTTGGTACCGATGGACCACAGTTTCCTATTTAATTGGGGTTTTCCCCCTCATTTTAATGCAACGGCAACCGTGTGCGTCGTTTCAGCATAAGTCTGAAAGAAAATTGGATTCGTGCAAGCTAATACCTCGACCGTGTGGCGTCGACGGACTGATGGACGGCAATAATTTTCGTCATCATCGACAACAGACGCTTTCCCTTTCATCTGGCCCACTCGGCAGACTTTATCTCAACCCGTTTAATTCTTGTGTAGCGAGACGGTTGGCGCTAAATGGCACAGACACGATTCTACTGAGCCGTTTATTATCCAGCGACAACGTAGTCCGAATAAAGAACAATCATTGCTTTGAAGATCTAGACAAGATGTGACCATTAAGACCGTGATTGAGCATTTCGAGGGCACGAATGTCATAATGGGATGTTGCCAGAGCTTAGTGGCGTATTACTCTACTTGCAAGTTGACACGGTATCAGCGCATGCAGCGTGTGAGAAACATCCTGATTGCATGACAGTTTTTAGTGCACGCCCGATATGGAATGAAGTCCTCGCCCGAGGCACGTTTCCCAAGATTACGATACGCTAGTCAAAGGGAACTGGAAAGGCGTTTCCGTTAGGTGGTTTATGTTTTGGTGGTGATTGCTTGAATCAGGCAAGCTATTGGGCCTTATAAAAATCCGCTGTCCACAGTCAAGGGGCGAAAACTGAGATATTATGGCTATGTATCACGGTCTTCCGGACTTGCCCAAACAATCTCTCAAGGAGCAGAATAAGAAGGCAGAAAGAAAGGCCGGCAGGACAGGTAATGGGAAGACGACATCCGAGAGTGAACAGGATTGAAGCTGAGCGAGATAGTCAGAGGGATAAACATCCGAGAAGGATGGAGGGAACGAGAAGGATGGAGGGAACGAGTAGCCAGATTTGTGGCTCCCCAACGATCGTCAAGACTGCGAGATAGATGAGAGAGATGTAATCTTAGGCAACGTCTGATCAGTCAGTTCTTGTAATCAATAAGCCTCCAAAACCAGACACTGCCTGCTGTTTTATCCCAGCTGCGATACCAGCTCCTGCCCAATTACCGCGATCCTCAAAAAGAGACCTCAAAGACCTTTGCGATTGACTTTGCTGGCATATCAAAGTCCTGAGAAACCCGTCTCTGCTTGAGAGAATAGATGGGTGGATGGTGTTTTACGGCCTATCCGCCTGTGTAGGCTATGTAAGGCCATCAAACACACACATTACTAGAATAGTTTAGATTTAGCGCAGATGAAGTCACGAGGTCTCTATGTATTCGCCTCTTACAAATCGCGTAGAGACGCGGTGGGTCACTTCTTAACCCGTAACCGACAGTGGGAGTTTGAGGGGAACGTCGATGTCAGATATAAATGTTATCCATTAACAGAATCTGATGTCCTAAGCGTTCCTCATTTAATGATTAATTATGTTGTTCAGTATTTTTCATCATTGCTGTTGATCTTTTTTTTTAACGCGAATGTCATGACAAAGATAGATCTCTGATTTACAGGACGTTCATTAAACCGAATGGCATTAAATATGATTGAATGTAGGGTTGAAACCCTGCGGCTTGCGTCTGTGGAGGATGGAATGACAGCATTGCCTTGACCTCTTTGACCCCGGTCTGTTAATCACGTATTTACTTACACACTCAAAAAAGTCTCCAATCGTGATGATTGAATGTGATATTCAGATTCCAAGCATGAGTGGGGGAGGATTGAAACGTTTATAACTCCACTATTCTACATGTATTTGTTAAATATTGGTTCATCATTAAGATAGAACTTGCCCTTGTTTCCCACAAACCTGATTGTCAATACTTCACATGGAACATGCATGACAAAGCACAGTCTATGTCGTGCATGGGATGAAGAGTTCAACACAAACTACTGTTTACGACCATTTCATGGCGCCTAGAGGGAAGACGTTAATAGCCAAAACCATTAACAAAACTTATTTCATCTCTGCCTTGCTGATCCGCAGCAAAGCTTGTCGTAAAACATTGAAAAAATGCGCACATTACCGTAATTATAGCGAAATCAAATTGATACGGATTGCGATCATGCGAGTGATTGAATGCAAACATCGTAAATTGGTCCAGGGTGTATTAGTGGAATGAACGGACTAGAAATGGGAACAGCTATTGATTTCTTGCAACTGTCCAAGCAACTTGCATGGAAAACTGTTGTATAAATGTTCGCCTCAAAACTTTCATAACGGATGACAGTTTTCGCAATTGTCATTCAAGGTTTTCCTAATATGTTTTCTTTCGCAAAATGTGTAGTAATTTTTTAACATCGGTTACAAAGAAATTAGCAACACATTGTTAGATCATGCAGCAGTGCTTGTATAGCAAAAGTCCTCTTTATTTCACTGAGTAAAATTCCGAACAAAACCTTGGGTACATTTAGAACTGAACTCCTGGGTTAGCATGACAGTCTCGGACAGAAAAAGAAACAACACGCACTAAATTTTTTATTGAAAGGACTTCAGTCCATTTCATTGTCAGTTTACACAAGATTAAAGTGACTGACATGTATGCACAATATGAATATGTTCTTACAACTTACAGTGCACGGGCAGTGTTCACATATCTGTAGATTGCGTTCGATCTCTCCTGTCCTCATATTGATTCACAGCTCATTGTTTACCATAATTATATTGTCGATCGATGTACTACAAACGTAAACAGCTGTTTACTAAATCTGTGATTCCAACACATCCCAGCGATCTTGGTGATCAGTACTTGTTTTGTCTTCTGCAATCCGGCGGTCTCTCTTTTACCTAGCTATTAAAGATTTCCAAAAAATACGTATCATTTCCCAATGACTTGATTTTTTTCTTCAGGAACGGACTTAGTGACTTATTCAAAATAAATCGTCATCTAGTTTCATCATTTCTACAGTCTCAGCTCGTCGTGAGAGAGAGAGAGAGAGAGAGAGAGAGAGACAGACAGACAGACAGACAGACAGACAGACAGACAGACAGACAGACAGACAGACAGACAGACAGACAGACATGCAGACAGACAGACAGACAGACAGACAGACATACAGACACACACACACACACACACACACACAGGCTAACACACACACACACACACACACACACAAACACACACACAAACACACACACAAACACACACACAACCACACACAAACACACACACAAACACACACACACACACACACACACACACACACACACACACACACACACACTCATGGACACAGACAGAAATGACTTCATATATATATGACCAACAAAAGCTAAGAGTAGAGTTTAATCAATCCGAAAGGGCCACTCGATATTAAAAATTATCGTCCATCTGTGTATGTCCTAGCCTGCATCCAGGTGCTCTGTGAACATCGCATGTCGCCATGCCACAAAGGTAGACAAGGAAACTAATTATGCCATTTCCTCTTGAGCAACTCTGATTGGCTGCCTTGCAGTTCACATGCTGCAGCTGCAGCTGCCGTTCCATACCCCCCACCTCCGCTGGAACCCATGTCCACGGGGGCCCACGGCAGTCGATCCGACACGGGCGGCCCCAAACAGCGTACGCCACCGGGGGGCATCAGGGAGGTAGGCAGACATGCGTCATTTGGACGCTGGCTCTGACGCCAAACCCACGTGAATGCAGCCTCAGAGCTACGTGCGGCATTCTCTTGTCCTCATATTGCGGATGAAGCCATGTATTGCAAGAACATCTAAGACTTGCTCTCGATCTCACGCCCCGGAAAGTTCACTCGCGAATCAGCTAGAACAACCCGTCATAGATAATACTACATTTGTCAAGCGTTTTACTGAACTGGACTCTGTAAAGTCTAGAGAGGGTTGATATCATGTTAATACGTTTACTGTCTTTTTGTCGAAATAAAAAGTTCCGTCTAAGATGATAAAACATTTGTTTGCATCATAAATAAAGAAAGAATCCCTCAGACAGCAGGAACATGTGTAAAATGCAAAGTTTCATTAAAACAATTTCAAAAACTTTACTCCGAAAAACTGGTGAAGTAAAATGTATCCATTGCTCATGATCCACACCACCCAGCCACTTTTGTGACATCTTCAATTCTGGACGACATTTTGGGCACATCAAATAGAAAACTACACGCCTGTATTGGCGTTTAGTTTTTTGGGCGGTTGCTGCTTTATGGAAGAGTCGTGTTTAAGTAAACAGAGGAAGCGATAATGGTGAACGTACAAAGTGAAAGAGACAGTAAGGAAGAAAAAGATAAAGTGAAGGGAAGAGTCAGTTGGGTCGTTGTGAGAAAAGGAAAGACATAAACGTAAAAGCAACAATGTATTATGTCTGGGCTGTCACCTAAACGTTTCATGTAATATTTTAAAAACATGTCGACAGATAATGTGTAATGTTGCAAGAAGAATTAAAATTCAACATATGGCAGCTCCTGTAAAATGTACGCCTGTTCGTCCGAAAAAGCTAAACTACTCATTTGTTTGTAACAGAAATGGCGCTGTTTTTACTGTCTTCAACTGTGTTTGATTTTCGAGTAGGAGATGAGTTGGATAACGATATGGCATTTTGACCTCGCCGACGGTACTAATAGAATGAGATAAAGATAGGTATGCTCAGATGACTAAATTATCTCTACATCTAATGTTACGGTCGTGGTACTCTCCATACTTCAGTGCAAAGACATTTCTCGAGAATCCTATCGGTCCTCACTGCTCCCTCAGAGGAAAGAGAGTGCTGCTCAGATGAAGGGCTCCTGCCTGCGCGCCACCATCGGTAATTTGGATCAGGACAGAAACTAGAGACAGAATTGGTGCTCATCTGATAGTGGAGCATCTGAGAGATCTCCTGACTCGTGATGTCGGGTGCCTGACAACGTAATCGATACGGCCCACCTGATTCGCGCTCTGCAGGAGCGAAGCATCCTCGCCAACTGCCAAGGGAACACCGAGAGGGATGCTGGACATAGCGCAGCAGATGGAGGACATCGGTCCCTCGACCATTCCAGCTCGTCAGTTGCTACTAATATGACGGGACACGATCTTTCCCCAGAGCATGTAAATGACGAGCACCGAATTCTCGCCTCGTTCATATTGGCGGCTTTGGGGCGCCAGCAGACCAGGGAGGGATGGACGACAGGCGGGAAGAGGGGAAATGGACGGATGTAGTTACAGCCAGCATGGAGAACTTAGTCTCCAGAGTGCTGGCAGCCCATAATAGTCAGAATTTTCTTACGTCGCCAGCGAAGACAATATTGATTAGTTAATGTGCATGGAATATCTCTCTCTCTCTCTCTCTCTCTCTCTCTCTCTCTCTCTCTCTCTCTCTCACACACACACACACACACACACACACACATCGAGAAGTAAGTTAATCTGGAGTATACTTTTATTTAAATTTGTGAATATATCTTGTATGTGCAATTATTTGTCGTTTATACTTCTTCTTCCTCTTCCTCTTCCTCTTCTTCCTCCTCCTCCTCCTCCTCCTCGTCCTCGTCCTCGTCCTCGTCCTCGTCCTTGTCCTCGTCCTCGTCCTCCGTTCTCCGTCCTCCGCCCTCCATCCTCCGTCCTCCGTCCTCCGTCCTCCCTCATCCGTCCTCCCTCATCCGTCCTCCGTCCTCCCTCCTCCCTCCTCCGTCCTCCGTCCTCCGTCCTCCCTCCTCCCTCCTCCCTCCTCCCTTCTTCCTCCTCCTCCTCCCTCCCTCCTCCTCCTCCTCCTCCTCCTCCTCCTCCTCCTCCTCCTCCTCCTCCTCTTCCTGCTCCTCATGCTCCTTTTCCTCCTCTCTCTCTCTCTCTCTCTCTCTCTCTCTCTCTCTCTCTCTGTGTGTCTGTCTCCCTCCCTCTTTCTCTCTCGTTCCTCTATCGGTACATCTTCGTTCCTCATTCTTTGGTCACTACATCCGTTTTGTTCTTTGGCTAGTACACTTGCTTTGTTATTTGATCAGTACACCTGCTTTGTTCTTTCATCAGTACACCTGCATTCCTCGACTTATAGAACCAAGCAACACACAGAGGCGAGCATCGCTGCCAGACTCTGATTCAGGGAGACGTCTGGCAGAAGACCCTGGCGTGGACGGGCAAGACGCTTGCCCTGGAAGTATGGCGTAGGAAGCCTGCAAATATCTAGGGGCAGAAACATAAGTGAATGGGAAGAGGAGAGCCGGCATCGGCATGCTCAGGAAGTGGAAGGTGAAGGAGGAAAGTCTGCGAGTTCGAGTTCCAGAGAGAGATAGAGAGTCAGACAGAGAGGTGAACGACCCTGGGCTGACTCCAGATGGGTGGCAGGCGTCGGCATGGTCCCCTCGCATCGATCTCCACGTCACCCGCCTGGCGTGGTAAGCTTGTTGCATTGTCACGCCAACTCGAGGGTGCTGCGTACCCCTTGATCAGCATGCAAATATGGGGTTCCTTAAAGGCAGGCTGTGTAATTTTTTGCCATTTCTCTAGGGTTC
>JAWQFJ010022358.1:67500-75000 GCA_034096865.1 Theodoxus fluviatilis
AAAGATGTGCAGACTCCTTTCTATTCTGTCAAGAACTCGAGCCTTTCACAGTTTAATGACGCAGACAAGTGAAGTCACGTCGAAAAAACAGACGTACTCCAACAGACAGATCTCATCCAGTCATTTCGAAAAGAGCTATCAGAAACCCATGGTCTCATTCTTAACTCTGCCTTTTATCAGCTGTGATATTTAGATTTTCCCATATATTTCGACTGACATTCTTCCCACGAACTGTAAGCAATTGCATGAGAGGATCCATGATTCTCATATTTATGTCTACTGTCCTGGATTTCCTTCAATGAGAGGGGTTCATTAGGTGCCCGAAAAGTGTTCTAGTACATACACATGAACAACCTGATTTGGTTAACCCCAAAATCTACATAATGAAATAGGAATGAAAGTACCCATGCTTAAACAGTGAGGCCGCAAAGATGTTTCTTGTCTGCCTTCTTTATAGAAAAGTGAGTAAAATGAGAGCTAGTAGCAAGTTTTCCTTTACAACATCACACAAAAGAACTACACAAGTCGTCTTCTACCATTAGTTTAGTAATGAGACAGCACAAATACAGAGCTTCTGTTAATGAGTCACCATGAAAGACCGTTAAGAGCCTGGAAAGCAATATGTTTGGCTGTGCAGTGTTTTGCATCCCAGAATCACTTACAGCTGGAGCTTGGCTACTGTCAAACGGTCTTACAAACGATATTCTATGGCAAAACAAAAGCATGCAAACCTGAATCGGTCTTTCCACAAAATTCCTTTCTCTGTTAATTCCTATGGTAACGGTAAGCCCTCCACTGCGCTGGGCATGTGTTGCTCTCAATACAATCAGTACAATGCAGTATAATACAGTACAATTCAGTACAATACAATACTTAAATCAAGCTTCCAGGGGCAAGCAATGCAATGTAGCCCCACCTCGGTCCTCCGTCTGCATACCTGAAACTCTATTCATGGCTTGTCGAATTGCCTTTCACCTGAAAAGTTTGTGTAATCTTATAACTTTTTACTAATCCGTCCAGGAAAGTCTATGACAAAAGACGCCAGCAGTATAGAAGCTAGAATACTTTTCTTGGTGAAAACGTGTGTAGTTCATACACCTTCATCACCTTTACCTATTTTTCTTTTGAATGAGTAGGGCTATGTTTAACTATTTGCGCACTTACTGTCTTGCGGTGTTGTATATTTCCACTCTGAACAATGTACCGATTACTCTATGTGTTTTTATGTCACTATATGAGTTAAGTTATATCTGCGGGTATTGTGAATCTGTGTAATTTTCGTACCATACTATTTGAGAAGGATATGAAGATAACTCAGCATATGAATGTATTGGTCACATACATTGAAGACAGTTATGTAGCATCAACGAAACAGCTGTGTTCTATTTGGGGGAAGCTCACACTTATTTCGCCGATATTTTGACTTGGCGCAAGTGATTTTTGGACGTGCGCGGCAAGTGTCCATCGTTTGAAATCAACATCAATGCTTTTGTTGCTGTGGAGAATGCTAGGTCCAAAATAGCTGGTCTGAGAGATCTGTTGCACCTATACAGCATGTTCCTTACTGTTGATACGAGTAAGTGAAACCTGTCAGCCACTGTTTCCTTTGCTTCACAGGCAATACCTTCATTTTTATTATTACGGACACACACATGAGAAGAGTATGAAACTTCCGGGGAAGCAGGACGGCTGACGGTCTTCAGAGGAAGATCCCCCCCCCTCCCCCTCCCTCCCCCTCCCCCCCCCGTCTTAAAGTGTTTCGGTCCTGACTTCCTGACACTCTCGGGGAGGGGGGGGGGAGGGCACACCTGGGTTAGGGCGACAGGTGTCCGTAAGCCGTCTGAAGGGACCACGCACATGTGGTGATCTGCCTTGCAACATGGTAGAAAGGAATGTGATGAAACTGCTGGTCGTATTGTCGCACCCCAAGGACCGCCCCTTGGGTACGCTCCACTGCACCCTCTTTCCTCTTTCCTTGTAGCCCTCTTCATCCAGATCCAGCAGGAAGACCTCTCGTCTGCTTCAGCCATGGCCCTCATGGAATTTGTTGACTGCCTCTTTGGGAGGCCAAGATGCATGCAGACGCTCTGCGCGGAGTATCCCACGAAACCTCTCGCACCAGTCTCTGCTGCGGGCACTGTGGCTCTGAAACCGCGGATGGCCAGGTGCTCGGTGCGCGGCTCATATTTTGCAAGTTTCAACTGGTGCCACTTCTCCATCTTGCTTTCCATGTATATTAAGAAACCACAACCAAAGAAAATAATTGAGTTCTCAATGCTACACGTAGAATACATGAACATTTCGCTTATTTTGTTTCATGATTGAAATCAGGATATGCTTCGAAGGAGCGAAGTTGTCCGAGTTCCGACACTAAAGCTACGTGATACTACAAGGCTTATCATTTATCTCAGTGGTGCGGGCTGTAACGTAGGCGTGTCCTTCCAGCCAGCTGCCGCCTATCCCTATGCAACAGTCCCCATATGCAAAGGTCCACGTATGCAACAGTCCTCGTATGCAAAAGGCCACGTATGCAACAGCTCGCGTATGCAACAGTCCACGTATGCAACAGCCCGCAAGTCCACTTAAGCTTCGTTCACTGCGGATAATGCGCACAATTAGCGTTACTCTTTCTAAAGTGGCATTCCCACCTATTTAAAAGTTACGTGTATTGTACAGTGAAAGTGAAGATTTTTAAACTTGTTTCATCTGAGTATGGACATGTTTGGGGTGATTTAGAACATCTTACTTTCATCGTTTATTGAAAACCATTTCAATTTATCAAAAGGTCAAGGTGATCTTTGTAGAACAACGAAATGTCCAGCCCCCACATTAGTGTTTATACTTCAGGAAACAACATTGACAACTCTGTGAATTATTCAGGTACCTGTCAGACGAAGGCAAATGCACAAGGAACAGGATCAGCCACTTGTTCAAGTAGGCAATATCTTCATTAAACACTTACCCCAAGCTGGAAATGGTGCCTGACAGTGAAGAGAACATAGGAGGCTTCCCATTCCTGTCTCAAGAGCAAGATGAGGCATGGGCGAGCTACAGAGGACAACATCTCCAGTTCTTCCGCTAAAGGTATGGCCTCTCTCAGGGAATCCTGAGCGGCAAATTCGATCTGAATAGACACTGCCAGGCACGGCCTCTCCGTCACCTCGTAAGAACTTCTCCAGAGCTCGAGTCGCAGTTGCCAGAGACCGAGTTCAGGCTGAACATCAAAGGATGTCCCAGGACCACTAAATGACAGAAACCCGCGACGAAACATCATTCATCCGCAGATGAAATGCTTTTCAGCCACAGTTGAAAAGATTATGTGGGTGTAGAATTGCAAAGGCAGCGCTGAGACTACGAATCTAATACATCGTAGTTTTCTCATTACCGCTGGGCTTTCAAAAGGAAGTTACTTTCTGAAGAGTATCCTAATTGAGGGCTTTCCTCGCGCTGTGCCGTTGCCAGTGCAGGCTTTGAAGACGTCATAAAGGAGGCGATGGTGGTCTGAGTTGGCAGGAGGTCAGTACTTAGTTAACCTCGCTTGAAAAAGGACGTCGTTACTAATCAACTTTGCAATCGTACAACTCTCAGAAGTAGCCCATTCATTTGTCTGTTTCCGCTGTACTGCTAGAAGTTATGTTAACAGTTATACTTTGAGCTAAAGTTATTGAAAAGAAATGGAAATAACGACCAACCACGTCTGTGACTGGAAAGTGAAGAGCGCCCTGATTTTATATATTTTTGATTACATTCGAAATGTTGCTGTGACTGACGTTCTGAAAATGTTTCATATTACAGACACGTGTGCTCACCTGGATAATGATAATGTGTTGTGTATTAGACACATTAGTGACGTGTGCTCTCTCACTCTCTCTCTCTCTCTCTCTCTCTCTCTCTCTCTCTCTCTCTCTCTCTCTCTCTCTGAGTCGGCATATAATATACAATGCACAGAAACGTTGCCTACATTTAACTGAGGGAACAGATCCCGCAAAAACAAGAATCGTAGGGATGTTCATCCACTATGAACTGATTCTGTGGGAGAAGGAAATCTCCATTAGAACTTCTCTGTGTCAAGAAAAGGACTGTAAGCTATCGTTCATTATCAGAGATATCATGCATAACGTTGTTTGATATGTTTTCCTTGTTTGTCACATGCAACGGGCGGCCGGCCTTAATAAAGAGGTTCAAGTTCATCTCTCTCTCTCTCTATCTCTCTCTCTCTCTCTCTCTATCTCTCTTTCTCTCTCTCTCTCTCCCTCACTATCTCTCTCTCCCTCCCTAACTATCTACCTATCTCTCTCTCCCTCCCCCACCCTCTCTCTCTCTCTCTCTCTCTCTCTCTCTCTCTCTCTCTCTCTCTCTCTTTCTCGTTTGTTGGCTCACTCGCTCTACAATGAGTCACACGCTGCAGGAAAAGAGATTGCCTATGCCATTATACGACACAGGCTTATAGTTCCAAAAAATTATCATACGATTTACTCATGGAAATGAGAGCTGTTTTCTCGACGTGATGAAACCATGTGATACGAATTAATTCTATTTCGCAATATGATTTTTCACCGTTTACACAAAAGCTTTTCTTGTCCTTTTTTCTTACTGCACTACATTGGCATGTCTCTCGCGAGGCGTCGACCTCTATTTTCAGGTAGCATTTTTATTTTATTCTTGCAGGAAGGAAACCGCAATGTGCTTACACCTACAGCATCATTTCCATCGGGCCATCTCTCAAAGCCGCAGCAAGGAATAATGACGGTCCCGCCATACCTGAAGATTGGCAGTGTGCTGTTGCCCCCCATGAAACCAAGGCGTGAAATACTTTCCTTGTTTGTGCGAAGCGTAAACACACCAATGACCCCTTTACGGGAGTTGTAGCCTGGCATAAACTTAAGGCCCGTCGCACACTAGGCGTCCAAGCAGCCAAGCAGCCAAGCAGCCAAGCAGCTGGCGTATTTTGAACGCGCAGTACAGTGTGCGAGGGTAGCCGCCGGCTGATTCGGCTGCGCGCGCCCAGCCGCTTGCGTCCAAGCGTCAGGCGCTTGGAAGAAGGGTCGTCTCTATTTCCGAGCGCCTAGACGCTTGGACGTTTGCAAGGGCAGGCAAGAAAACCTCTACAATTTTTTTACAACTGGTCATACTGATCTGCATAAAATATTAAAACAATCACAAGAATAATGCATTGTGTTTAGCTTGTATGTTTTTTGTTATGTCCAGTGTCACTCCTACTCTGATTTATATATTATGAATCGCAGGCAGTCCAAAAAATACACTCAGCATTTATTCATTTACTGACCATTTTGTTTGACCAGATTATAAATGCTGCATAATGTACTTTCCAAATATGGCAAGTGCCGCTCGCGTCAAGCTGCGAGTGTGCGAGATGAGGACGCAAGCGGCTCACAGCTAGCGGCCAAGCGCCGTAGGACGCAAGCAGCTTGCGTCACAAATGGACGCCTAGTGTGCGACGGGCCTAAGGAACCACTTCATATCTAACGCCCATATTGCATAAAGCCACTTCACACGTTCCACACTGGCGCTGTCAGCACGACAACAAATATCTTCCAATCGCAGAGGACTGCCGATGCTCTTGCTCCACTACTGCGAACTGTGATTGGCTGCCACAAAGGTGTATGCTGGAGAGCGTCAGTGCGGAACGCGTGGAATCGCCTCGTGTAATACGCTCTTGCGCTACGTTTTATGCGTACGACATGCCACTCAGAGAGAGCAAGAGACACGGGATAAACATTGAGTGGCTGCGTGGGATATGAGGTCCTGGAACGAAATTTCCAGTAACGTAATCGACGACGAGGCTGCGTCAGTGTCACGTGACACCACATCAATGGCGGCGTGTGCGCAGAAACAGAAAGAAAGAAAGAGGCGAGCATAGAAGAGAGATCAGATGCAGATAAGAGTTCTGGGTGGGGTCATGGCCGGGTTCATGCTTGGACGGCATCTAGGCAGGGATTCGAAAATCACATCCACTCACGTGGGGATCCATTGCTTCACATCTTCTACAGTACGTCGGTTCAATGTCGGCCAGCGTCTGAGATCCAAAAGTGCTGCCTGTTTTCTGTAAGTACGGTCGGTTACCATGATCTACCATGAACAAAGATGTTACAAATGGTGCACACATGTGTATGTACTCGTAGCAACAAATACAATGAATGAATAGGAAGACAAACATTTGAAATTATCACCGTCTCACTTCTCGTTGCTTTCGAATGTATTCGATGAAAAGTATGTGAAGGCCGTGGACCTCACCAAGGACGCACATAAATCCGGTGGTTCTGAGATATCTGTGGAATACGTGTAATAGAGACACGCCCCAGAGATCTCCAGGCATCAATCTCATGGTAACACAACTCATTTTGGAAATGAGTATCAGCCAGAGGTACGGTGCTGTTTTGGTGCTAAATTCTCAGACGGCAGGTTCAAATGGACAAACGTTAGTTTCTGAACACAGCATTCACGTCTTCTGTCCCAGCTTTGTCTAGGTATCCCAACCTGCTCACTGTAAAGACTCGGTGTAAGCACTTACACGAATGCATCACAGTTGTGTGTCTTTCATTCCTTGCTTACTGGCCTAGCAGATAGCAAAGTTGCCTTTTGCGGTTGTTTCCATGCCAGTAAGATTTCAAAGAGTGATCTTATGGATGATATATCACTGACATATGATATCTCAAAGAATGCTTCGATACAAGAGCGGTCAGATAACGACCATGTTTGTCCTGATACAGCAGGTGTTGTTGAAACTATTCTCTAAGTTCCTCTACAGGAGTATGAGATTAAGCTGGAGCCGATCAATATCTTTCCTCCATTAGCTAGAACCTATGCCTGCTGGGCTTTCGGGAAATCTGCTATAGTAGCTCGTTGGGGGCGGGCTCGAGGAGCCAAGCATTTACCAGGGGTGGGGTTAGGGGTTTGGATTTGGAGTCGGGACAATATATTCAAATTCTTAGATCGGAAGGTCATTAGAGGAGAGTTATTTGGTAGCATATGACAAAACTACTCGTATAAAAAGCAATGGTGCTAGTGCTGTTTGGAAATAGAATGTCCAAGACTGACATTTGTGACCGTAGTGCCATATGTCCTAACCAATGAGCCTGTATCTCCAAGGCGAGTATATCAAAAGTTACTGTTACATTTTGTAAAATATCCTGTCTAGGTTTTTCAGCATGTCCAGAGATTGGAGCCAAGCGTATAAAACTATAAGTTAAAAGGAAACCAAACCTTCATCGTAGAGTATGAATACTAAATGCTTATAATCCTCTGAACTTCAACTCCACTTGAGGAGGAAAGATCAACATATCTTACAGAACTTAAGTGAAAGCTTAATAACGTCTTTGGATTTCTTGAGAGGTGTGGTGGCAGCCGAGATTTACTGTTTCTAATGGAGTGAGTCTCCTTTGAATTTCAAGTCAAGATGTCTTGCAAGAAAAAATGTCATTCAACCACCGACCCCAAAGCTTGAGACATGTTTTAATATCGCAAAATCCATTTTCGCGA
>JAWQFJ010022358.1:82500-97500 GCA_034096865.1 Theodoxus fluviatilis
AGCAAGGGGGTTGTTGACAGCAAGGGAGTTGTTGGCAGCAAGGAGGTTGTTGGCAGCAAGGGGGTTGTTGGCAACAAGGGGGTTGTTGGCAGCAAGGGGGTTGTTGGCAGCAAGGGGGTTGTTGGCAGCAAGGAGGTTGTTGGCAGCAAGGGGGTTGTTGGCAGCAAGGGGGTTGTTGGCAGCAAGGAGGTTGTTGGCAGCAAGGGGGTTGTTGGCAGCAAAGGGGTTGTTGGCAGCAAGCTGCCGACTGGGCCAAGCTTCGTTGCTTTTCAAGTCCACTGCCTGGGAACGGCGTGGGTCCACTCTATTGACTGGCGACTTGTCCACCACGTCAACAGCGTCTCCAAGATGACCACTCGACTCTCCTTTCTCACACCCACACACCCTTCCTCTACCAGCCCAGTTTTCCACCATCTCGTTCAAAATCCCAAGCACCACCCATTGGCGACAGAAGGCAACTCAGAGTACTTTGTGTTTGTTTGTTTGTTTGTTTGTTTCTCGTTCTTATCAGAAACGAATATGTGCAGTTCTCTCTGTTGGTTGAGAAACTTACATGATCGTTCTGCTTTCAAAACAATGTGTCTTTACGTTGTGCTAACCATCTGGCGTGTACCGATAATAACGGCACACACACACACACACACACGCGCGCGCGCGCGCGCGCACAAGGTTTGTCAGTATGAAAGCAATATATCGTACCAGACAATTGATTAAATAACATCCTCATGACTAACCTTTTTGAAGTCACCGCAACTATTTGAATGAATTGATTTCCCAAGATTTGACTACAACAAGACTTTATGAATATTACATGCTTCAAACATCGATGATTCTGCATTATATTGAAATGCATCTGGCTTGTTTTTCAGAACTTAGAGACTGCAACATCTTCAATCCTATGTGGAGTTCCAACAAAGGAGACCCTATGTCTGCCCATCTCAGGATGTTATCACGGTTCACTTCACGTCACTGGCAGTTCCTACGGGATCTGCAATTTCTACAATTAGTACCAATGACCAGCTCCCCGGCTGTAGTTTCCACTTCATGACGACAACCACAGCAGTGGCGACGTCCATCCAGGCTTCAGCTCTCCTGTCATCAGAGTCGAGGGTGGGGACAGTTCTCAAAGGGTGTCTTGCCCCAGAGGACAGACAGGGGAAAGCAGAGAAGGTCATCGGAGGCACCCTTGCAGTAAACAGTGTCCTTTGTCCTCCTGCCAGGACAAGAACGGCCATCTGATATGGACACATGGCCTCACTGCCATTGGACCAAGCAGAGCAAAACCAGTTAATTGCAGAGCTGAGAGACCAGGCAACAGTGGTAGGGCAGAGGTGAAATAAGTGGGGGTGCAAAACTTTGTGTCGCTCGTGTTCGCCCGGATGTGAGCTCAGAAGAAGCGATGATGGTGGGTTGACTAGAAAAAACATAGTACGGAATTGTAGAGGGACATGAAACAAAGTAGCAACATGACCATAATCAGGAGGACGATGGGGAAAAATACATATAGGATGACGATGGAGAAGCAAGACCAGGACGGGACAAAGAATAAAAGAGAACACAAACAACAGCAGAAGCAGAATTATGGCGATGTTGCTGCTGCTGCTGCTGCTGCTGCTGCAGGAAAAAAAGAGCAGATTAGAGGCAAGAAATAGCAACAACCGCAGCAGAAGGACGAGCAAAAACAGCAAGAGGTGGTAAAAATAAATCCTTCCCTTTCTTTAAGTCTAGAACGTGAAACCTGAGCAACACTTATCTCTCCAAAATATCAACACCTTTCTATCAATCAACGCCAAAACCAGTGGAAAGTCGTCACCTGGTTATCTCTGCAACGAAAATCTCTTAGAAGTCCCTCTCCCACTGCAAAAAATCTTCACAGGGTGCTGAGTGGCTTGCCCGCTTTGTTCCTCAGTTTTGCTCTTGGCTATCTCTTCTTGTCAGCACGGTATCTCGGCCCTTGCATATTCTGGTTTTCACGGTGGCTACAGGTGATCTCTTTACTTGAAGGTACTTCATATACCTGCACGTGTCCAGTTGGTGAAGACCTGGTAGCATGTGCGGAATTCAGAGTGCTGGAGCAGCCTGCAGACAAGCTCAAGGAGGACGGTACGGTGTTTTGAAGGCGAATCACTCAGGAACTCGGTGGTGGCTCCGCACCTGTAGGCATGTGTCAGTGCTGACAAGGGATGTGTGGATGATTGTGGTTTGAAGCTAATTTGTCAGACCTTGTATCTGTGCATATAATTTGATGAGTCTGACTTTGGCAGACAAATCTTATGTGGAGTTGAAAGAGACAAGCCTGTAAAGTCTGTTTCACACAGACGCTTGGTATTGCAGTTAAAATCCGTTCAGGATTTTAAGTAAGAAGGTAGAAGTTGCGTTTGTGGAAAATTGTTTTGATGCGAGCAAATATATTCCATGTAAAGGAAACTTTTAAAAACAAACCACACTCCGGTGTGCACGTGCGCGCGTGTGTACGTGTGTGTGTGTGTGTGTGTGTTTGTGTCAGCGCGCGCGCGAGTGCTCCTATGCGTTCATGTGTCTTCTGAGCACCCAATGTTCCCCTTAACTGCTTGGGGGTCTGGGTAGATATAAGTGTCCACCTTGCGTGATGCCCAGTGCTTTATCGGGCAGTGTTATTAGTAAAGCTGAAGACTTTCATGATAACGCTGTAACTGAACTGAGTGAAATATATATATTGCCAGTAACATGCACTTTGGTTTCATTCTTTGATGGTGCTTCACTGATCCAAAACATAAGCACCTCCTTTTTCTCTATTTAATCAAAGGTTTTGTGTCTGCGGAGGGGGACGGGTGCTGCAGAAGGTCAAGGATTGGTGGAGAATGATCAGGGAATTGGAGACGAGACAGGTAGTATGAAGTTTTGTGGCCAGACCACTTTGAAAGAAGATTTCGGTGCATACGGCTTATAAGCGGTAAATAAAATCAAGTCCACATTGTTTTGAACTAGAAAGATTGAAGTCTGCATGATCATCCACTATTTTTGGTGTCATTATGTTGTTTTTTAAAGCAGCAGATTCCTGTTATCTTCTGTGTTTCTTATATTCTCGTGGACGAATGGTGTCGTCAGAGATTGCTAAAGCTGTTGTCAAGGCCTCCCTGCTCAGTTCTTTTCGGCTATTATCAAAATAAAAACCGACAAAAACCTTTAGACCTTTTTCTTTCTTTCATTTCCAGTGGTTTTCCCTTAAAAAATTCCTTTTGATGACGTATTCATCACAGGCTACACTTGTCTTTCAGAGGTTTTTAACAGACGGAAAAGCTCAACCCGAGAGAGCACTTTGGATTTCAGCTGCCCTTTCTGCTCGCAATTGCCCGCTAGGCTTCAAAAGAAACAAAGACAAACAAATCTAACGATCTCATGTGACCGGGTGAAATGAAGCCCTAAGCCTTTACATGGACTCTCTCTCTCTCCGCCCCCCCCCCCCCCCCCCTCTATAATGTATCCTGCGTCTCAGACGCCCAGGTTATATATGTTGCAGGACCAGCCTACTATGTAGCTTATCAGTCCGGGATGGTCGCTCAGCGGCCTTTCCTTATCGTTTGTAATTGAACTTGACATGTGACCGCTGACAGTTCCCTCCTGTCGTTCTCGCGCCTAAATTGTTAAAAACAAGAGACAAGTTTGATGCTTTCTCTAAATTCAGACATCTGATTGCAATGGTGCAATATTCATTCAGTTGACTTTGTTATGCCTATCGATGCAACACTTTGTGTGAATAATTTCGAGTAAGTATAAGGCAGCAATGAGCCTTTTTCTATCATTAGGAAAACACAACTCAGAGACAGGCTGAGATCCACAACCTCTGATCCCAAGCCTGGCTCCCCTGAGGTCCGCGCATTTCTTTGATAAGGAGGGACTGTCGGCAGGTCGAGAGAGACGACCACCACCAGTCTCTTGAGAGACCCCCATCCCATCTGGGGGAGAGACTACGGCCACCATGGTTTTGGGTTTGGTCGAGGCCATTACCAACCAGCCTGGGACCAGCCCCCAGCTCCTATACCCATGGGTAACAATAAAGTTGTGGAAAGCAACAATGATTTTGTCTCATGCCTGGGCCCTTGTACCATCAAGCCTTGCCTCCACCGCCATCACAAATGGCGCTGCGGAGCAGGGTGAGACAAACGTGCTGTTTCTACAACTGCCAAATACCATCGGAGCCTGACGCTTTCCACGGAGGAAACGACTAAGAACTACTGCCTCCACTTCGCCATCGGACGCCTCCAGCTTGAAGCATCCATCATATTTGCCACTTTCGAGATTTGGCCTCAACCTCCGCTTCACCGACAGGAAAGTGGTCAGTGCCACGCCGCTGTGCATGGCCTCCTTTTCAGCCTGCCATCCGCCGTTCGATTCCTCCTCATCACCGGAGAGTCCCTGCCACAACATCGAGGAGACGCGGAGCCACAACATGAAGTTGTCTCTGCAGGGGCACCCGTCTAACCTGCTTTTGATGAGACTGGAACCACTAGCCAAGCCCCTCACCCGAAGATAGCAGACGCCTTCCCACGCTAGAACAACGGCTGGCTCTCCACACGGGTTCGATGTTTCTGCGATCGATGGAAAACTACCGTAAAGTAGAGTAATTGTCATTATATCTTACACCTGCCAGATTGACCCATTGGCTTTTGAACCAACCACCACTCAGTTTGAAACTCTGTTATGGCTGTGTATAGTATTATATGCAGACACATGATTACTTTCTCATCTCACATGATTTGCAACCACAAGTATTTCGCTCCTGTTCCTCGGACAGAGACGACTTGGAACTCTGGCGTCCGCCCATACCCTATTGCCAGGCTCGAAGAACAAATTAGCAGAGACCGTTGACTCTTCGTTTATGAAACAGTATGAGGGAGACTTAGCGAGGGGAAATCCAAGCAACGAATGACCAGTCAAACCAGACTCGAAGTCATCGGGAGCTTAAGCCGTCAGCCGATACCTTGCCGCCGCACCTGAGCACTGGTGGATGAAGGGGAATGCTGCGAATCACCCCGGCCTTCATTGGGATTCATAACGTCGTCTATATGCGGCCTTCCATCGGTGAGAACAAATCAGAGATCGTTAACAGCTGACGCAGTGGCTGCGGAGAACGTATGATGTCGTTCTCTCCAGCTTTTGACCGGGCAAGCAAATTGTAGGCAGGGTCGCTGGGCCTCCACGCCTGTTAACTGTTTTCACCTCGGTAGGATTTGTTACCGCTTCAATGCGCATCGCCCAGTGTATTGACCGTGCTTTGTATGTTTCAGCTGTTTCCCTCACTGCTCCTTTGTGCTTATGGAGTACATGCAGGATTTCCGCGCTCTCACTTTGCATGCTGGACTCAAAACTACGACGCCACGGATACCGTTGGTGAAACATGTGGGCAGCACATGAAAGAAGTTCTGTTGTGCTGCAGAAATTTCTCAAACGCCCACTATTGGGTTTCTCGTTCCATCAAAGAATTGACAGTTTTGTTCCGCTAAAATAGCCCACGTCAGAATGTGACAGCACAAAGACCAGCAGTCAGCGATTCCAGTTGATGAGGACATCGAGCGGCTCCAGCAGTGCTTTACACATTTGTCTTTCCGAATTGCTGTAAGGTAACGGGGAGGATGGTTGATTGTTTAATTTGCTGCCCGCTTCCATGACCCCACTGTGTACACTTGCACGTGTTGGTCTTCGAGTCATTGCAATATTAGCTCAGCGTCATCTTAACCCCATGGGCAGCGTGCAGGCAGATGGGGAGGAACTCTTCATAGCTTGCATCGGGCTCTGGACTGAGAGTCTCTGAGTAAGCAGCCATCTGTGAGGTTGTCTAGAAAAGACACTATCGTGTTCCTTGTTTTTTGCTCGTTGCTTAGGCTGGCTTTAGTAGCAATAAAATGAAAGTGCAGTGCAATCCCTCTTTTAGAGAAAATAAGTCTGCTGTAATAGAACTGCAACGTCTGTATGTATGGCAAAGATTCAATAAAGATCGCCTCTTTCCTTTCAATGCACTACCGCCCACGAATTCAGCGTATAAATAGGAGACAATTATTTATAGTTTCATGTTATTCAGTTTTTCTTCTCTCGTGATCTTTCAGGGTAGTATACTCAATGTTACGGGGCGAATGTGATGTTTTTGCATGCGTGACAATATCACCTACTCCCGGGGATCTGTTTCCACTTAATGCAGCATCTGTACATTGACAAAGAATTTGATACAAGCAACTATTTCATCTACGCGACGGGAATTATGCAGCGCAAAGCTTTGCTACACCTCTGGTTGCCGCTCATTAAGGCATTTAACACAACGCAGCCATTGATGGGGGTTACAGTTGAAGCAAGAACTTTATGTTCCGATCGATAACCTTCGTACCGAGTTTGTTTGAATGTTGTTTTTTCTAAGTATTGTACTTTATGGCATTGTGTTTAAAAAAGGAAAACAAGTTTTGTCAAACTATCTGCCAAAGTTGACAACTGAGAGGTTAGGCATCCAGGGACAAAAAGTGGTGATATTCTTTAGGCGCAGAATGCCCATTAATAAGCATGAGAGGAGCCCCGGATTTCTGATGTCATTGTGTCAATGTTTGCTATTTCTTGTCCCTGATCCGGCGTTCCCACGTGCAGCTTTCTCCTAACGAGTCCTTTAGCCCTTGTCGAGTCCTCTGATACAGTTTTGCTGACATCCGGCTCAAATGAAAAATCTCTTCCTAAAATTCACAGAATATGTTTTTGAAGCATCCTTGCCTTTGTGTTCACTTTCTCCCCAGGCCTCGCAGTGTAATAACCCCATACTGCTGGGAGCCGGCACGAACTTTACCAATAATCAAATCCTCAACCTTCTCCAGCACGTCTACAGCATGTACTCACATGTACAAGTTTTTCTAGTTCTCTGGGTTTTTCTTTTTCTTTTAATGCATTGTTGCTTTCTGTGCAAACTGTTTAATGTAAGGTCCTTGTGCCAAAGATTCGTTTCGACCCATCCATTTGAATGTATTTCCCTTTCTGAATTCAAAAAGTAATTTTTTTTACCCGAGCAATCAAGAGTGCACCTCCACCTTAAGGCAACATGTGACATTTCACTGGAACTTTGATTCTCACTTCCACTCCTGTCGACTATGAGTTATGCCTGACTATGAAGACAACTGCTGTAACATCGGACTAACAGTTGGTTCGTGTCAGCACCGTGAGGACGCTACTGTGCAGAATGGACTTTTAGAGAACATTACGTCAAAATGATACACATTTATGGCATCTGTCCAGTCGCATTTAAGCACCCAGTGGAATTATAATATAGTCTTATAAAACTCGACACATTCTCGTTGATGACGGGCCCTCTTAGGAGAGAAAGAGTGATACAAAAACATGCGACTAAGGGCTTGTTTCAATCAGTACTGGATAGGATCGGTGTTTCTAAAGCACATTTTAGCGTGCTTAGCGATAACAGTTAGAAAGTTTGTATCAGCAGCGTAAAGATGTGTGATTTGTGGAGCTGTTTGTGATTAAACTAACATAATTTATTGTGACTTGCCTGAGGAATTCTCGGTGACTCTTATGCCATGTCGTAAAGTTGAGACGTGCTAAAGACGTTAGAAAATACCACGTAAGAGATTATGTCCCTTCATGCAAGTCTTGATGTTCGGCGCCGTTCCAATCTTCTAATACAGATTGAAAGCAAACTAATGGAGTGGGTGGTTTGAGTTCGATTTTCCTGCTCTTGCTTCCATGAGTTTAGAAAGGAACTTCGCAGGGGTTGGAACAGTCAAAAGTTAAGCGCCTTTGGCCCTAGTAGAGGATATGAGTGCGGCAGTACACCTTTTCTCACTCGTTTTTACTTTCGAGCAGCATTTTTGTAATGTGTATTCTTACATGCCAGCAAACAACTATTCTTTCCAACTCCATCGTTAAAAATGCAAGAAACCGATGTATTTGATCTAATTTTGTCTATTAAATTAATATATTTTCTTTTTTCTATTCAGAAATATTTCTTCATCGTCGCCTGATTGATGCCCCGTGAAAAAGAAGAAAGGGTGAGTGAAATGACTTAACAAGACAGGTTGATTTGAACCGGCGGACGGAGAGGCAGATGTGTTGACAAAAATGACAGGAAGGAAGAGACGAGGTGAGAACCGGACAGGCAGACAGACTGGTTAACACTTATGTAGCAGGCTGAGAGACAGACGTGTAAAACGAAATGCAAAACAACTTTATGAAAACGAAAACATTTCAAAACGGAGGTAAACAAAATAGGTCATTAGATTACATAAAAAGCACATAGTTTTCACTTATTAAATCTTCGTAGGGCTGGCAGATAGTCACAAGCAGACTGACAAAACCAAGACAACCTAATTGAGGCACTCATGCAAGGTGACAAGGATAAGTGGGTAGTTAGACAAGCAGACAGAAAGTCGGAATATCATGCAAGTATTCGCACTAAAGTGTAACTTTACTCATTATCGAACTGCAGGAAGAATACCTAGAGCAACATACCGACACTTCAGGATCAGTGCGAAGTCGGCCATCTTGCCCGCCTGAAATTGGACAGAGGGACAACAACAGGCTAGAGGGAAAAGAACAGAACCCATCAGAGGCAGCAGTCCTGTGAGAGGGAAGAGGGTTTCCTGAGAGCGTGAAAGTTCGTGACAGAGACTCAGGCTGCTGTCCTAGCTCCTCTAACTACACGTATTTCTCTTGCCCTCACTAGAGACGAATCTTTCTATCTGGTCACAAATGGAGCTTTCCCTTACTTAGGTAATAAAAGCGTGACAATCCCAGAAATGAAAAAAATGGACACAGTTTTCAAGTTTAGGTGATCAAAAACAGCTCCTTTGAGACAATGCTTTCCATTGTACCTGTAGTAGATTTCACAATGTATAATGCGGTCTGTTTTTAAATCACATATAAACATGAAGACAATTTTGTCAGAGAAATGGAAAGAAGGATTTAGCTATGACGCTCTTTCTCTCTCTCTAGCGCGCGATCTCTCGCTCTCTCTCTCTCTCTCTCTCTCTCTCTGTCTTTCTCTTTCTGTGTCTTTTTCTCTCTCTCTTTCCCCATCCATTTCCGTTCCACTCAGAACTTATGACGTCTCTAATGGAACTTGAGCTAACCAAGGCGATGAATATGCAAAAATGCGCATGGTAGGGAGTCTGTGTGGTCAATGATCCTAGTATAGCAGCACTAGCAATTTTGTGGATCAATAATTTACATTCACAGGCTGCATGTGGGCCAAACACAGAGCGTCACCGTTGTGCCAAAGCTGGCAAACCCGTCTCACACCGGTAAAAATACGCCATTACTTGCACCAAGGGTCCTCCAAAATAAACATTGTGACGTCGCATCAAATGGCTGTCAGCTGCTATGCTGTTAACAGAGGTTCCATCACGACTTAAGTGTGTGCGTGTGTGTGTGTGTGTGTGTGTGTGTGTGTGATGTACATGTGTGTGTGTGTGTGTGTGTGTGTGTGTGTGTATGTGTGTGATGTACATGTATGTGTGTGTGTGTGTGTGTGTGTGTGTGTGTGTGTGTGTGATGTACATGAATGTGTGTGTGTGTGTGATGTACATGTACGTGTGTGTATGTGTGTGTGTGTGTGTGTGTGATGTACACGTGTGTGTGTGTGTGCGTGTGTGTGTGATGTACACGTGTGTGTGTGTGTGTGTGTGTGTGTGTGTGTGTGTGTGTGTGTGTGTGTGATGTACACGTGTGTGTGTGTGTGTGTGTGTGTGTGTGTGTGTGTGTGTGTGTGTGTGTGCGTGTGTGTGTGTGTGTGTGATGTACACGTGTGAGTGTGTGTGTGTGCGTGTGTGTGTGTGTGATGTACACGTGTGTGTGTGTGTGTGTGTGTGTGTGTGTGTGTGCGTGTGTGTGTGTGTCTGTGAAATGTTCTCACCGTAACACGCACAGAGTAATATTATTTAAAGTGCCCCGTTTGATTTCTGTCTTGTAATGTTAAAAGGGTATTGTACAATTGCTTGTCCCTGAAACCCTGAAAAAGTACTGTTTTGCATTGTATTGTTTTGCATTCTATTGTATTGTTTTAATTTGTACTGTGTTGTGTTGCATTGTATCGTATTGTATTGTTTGTATCACACTGTGTTGTATTATACTGTATTGTATTGTATTGTATCGTACTGTATTGTATGATATTGTTTTGTGTTGTGTTTATTTTATTTTATCTTACTTTATCTTATTTTTTTTATTGTATTTTATTGTATTGTATTGTATTGTACTATATTGTATTGTATTATATTGTATAGTGTTATGTTGTATTTTATTGTATTGTATCTACTGTATTGTATTGTATCTATTGTATTGTATTGTATTGTATTTATTGTATTGTATTGTATTGTATTGTATTGTATTGTATTGTATTGTATTGTATTGTATTGTATTGTATTGTATTGTATTGTATTGTATTGTATTGTATTGAATTGTATTGTATTGTATTGTATCAAACCACTTGTCAACGCCTTAGAAGGGGGTGCTTGTATTTTTGTTTTGATGAAAAGGTCAAGCGACTTTGCCATCAAGACAACAACTTAGAGTGGAACTGTTTGAGCAGGGTCACAAGCTGCGGTCCGCCAGGACGGTTCCGCGCGCAAAAGGGCCATCTAGTGCATGTCTGGACGTGTTTGAGGCTTGAGACTGACGGCCTGCCCTAGAGAGGGCCGTACGTACTTTTTAGAAAGTCAAGAGCCACCCAAACACGCCTGTAAGGAATGAAGATTTTAGCTGAATGTTTTGTACTGAATCAACGAGTATTATCGTCGTCAAGCATCGCAGAGTACAATTCATACCATCTGCAATGTGACCATATCAAATAAGTTTTGAATGATGCAAACCATAGGTCGTTTGATTGACTCATGCAGAGTAAACGCCTGCACTGTGATCCAAACGTCATCCACCTCGAGGCGGACGAAGGTCAGATAAGTCTGCTGACGCTGACGACTTCGGTCACTGACCTCTAAGTCCTGACAACAGCAAGATGAGACGGGGAGATAAAGATTTCAAAGAGCAGCCGAGCGCGGAGACACTTACACAGAAAAAGCAGCGTCGGTTCTGCATTATTCTGACCGCTAGCATATTGATAACTCCGCCATGGACGGTCCTAAGCCCGGCTGAGAAAGGAGGAAGGTTGGACGAAGGATTAGCATCCCCTCTCTGTAAAAAACACACCGCTGCAGAAACGCAAACAAGGAGTTTAACAGAGCACTTCGGTACTGGGAGAGGATGGATCTCCAGCTGGAGGTGATATGACGTCGGGTAGTGAAAGCCAGACTCTGGAAGCTGCCAGGCCGACGACCATCATCTCTAACAGGCGAAACAGTTGGCGCCGAGACCTGGACGCCGATGTCAAGAGAACAGGCCACTCGTGGGGACAGTTGGAAAAGATTGCTCAGGACCGGGAGAGCTGGATAACTCTTGTTAGCGATCTATGCCCCAGGAGGGGTCTTGGCACCAACTACGCCAAAGCCAGCTTGTGCCTATATGATTCCATAGGTGAACCAGCGGGCACTCGTTAATCATATGGATAGACGGTGGACATGAAAGCGTTATTGTGGTCCTACACAAGAATCACAGTTCAGCTAATTGGCGTCACTGTTAGGGCGGAGTATAGGTCAACATTTTCGGGTTCCATAAAACTAACGAGCTACAGCTGAAAGAGTCTCTCTTTGGTCGCTTTCTGACTTGAAAAATGTTCGAACAATGCGTTTCTACTCTTGTCAGCAAGCACCTCTGAATAATCGGAACGTTCAAGGGTCTGAGAGAATAAGAGAAGAGGTCACGATGTTTTATATCTGGTATCTGCCTTGAAACATGAGTGTGTTATAGTCTTGTCGTTGAGGTATGCACCCACGGCAATCATTCAAGTATGTCATGTGATCGAGAAAGACTTCCTTTTCTTTGCAAGCTCTTCTATTTCAGTTCCACAAATCGATCCCGTCGGGACAATCGGCGATTATTGACTATTCTGTCCACAACAGTGCGTGTGTGTCAGCGTGTACATCCACGTAAACACGCGCGCGTATTTATGTAAGATTCCTGGTGACGATCATCAGCTTAGCATGGGCACTGAATGACAAAGGCAAGGAGGCCGACTGCTGCAAGAGCTGCTGGCAGAGATGGAAGTTTTAGGATTGTTTTAAAAACAATCAAAGTCAACGCATCAAGTTGAAGAGAGTAAGGGTTTGGGCTTATTTTTGGACGTTAAACCGTTCCGTACTTTACCATCTGTTTACAAGACCAAGAAGAGTCTTTACGGTTTCTGGCGAGCCAAGATATGCAGACAGATACATACACACAACGTGCATGGGTAGCCAGGTTCAATAACCACTTTTACTATAAACATTGACCGTCGATGCTGGCTTCGTGCCACTAGAAGGATTATTCGGTCGACAACTTAGCTTCTCTGTGTCAAAAACAAGGGACTGCCACGGCACTAAAGTAAAAGTATTAAACACGGTGAGGTTCTGATGGCCGCGTATAATACAAAGCAAATACAAAACATTGGAAGGTAAAACAGCGCAAACTTTGGGCTAAAAAGCCTTCATCAGGCGCACAAATAAAACTTACAAAAGGGCGGCCAAAAGTGGAATCTTTTTTTAAAATTATTCTCACGACCCCGACGAGATTCGAACTCGCAATCTTCTGATCCGAAGTCAGACGCCTTATCCATTAGGCCACGGGGTCACATTTAAAAAAATCATTATTCTCACGACCCCGACGAGATTCGAACTTGCAATCTTCTGATCCGAAGTCGGACGCAGTTAGATTCCACTTTTGTCCGCCCTCCTGTAAGTTTTATTTGTGCGCCTGATGAAGGTTTTTTAGCCGAACATTTGCGCTGTTTTACCTCCCAATGTTTTGTATTTGCTTTGTATAATACGCGGCCATCAGAACCTCGCCGTGTTTTAGACTTTAGCTTCTCTGGTCTTACAGATGTTTGTTTAGGTCCTGGGCAGGGACAAACAAAACTAGTTCAACACCATGCTCAAAGATGCAAAACTAATTCGATAACCGCACCAGTTTTCCACAATGGAACTACGACCAGTAGGCCATGTTTTGTCCTAATGTCCAGAGCCACTCTGAATGTGATCCTTCGGCATCACTAAAGAGTCCAGTGAGCAATGTATAGCTGTTATTAATTCACCCCCATTCGATGGACACTTGTATGTCTAGCTTAATGTTTCTGAATACGATGAAACGATTCTTTGGCAGAAACTCTTTGCACCGAAAAGGTACATGTAATTCCCAGCACCGCAGCGTGTGTATTTCATGCACATTTGTTAAATGTCTTGGTAAAACGTGCAAGTATTCTACTTCTTTGGTGACATTTTCAAGCACGGAAGACGGATACTTTATCTTGTCTCACACTGGAAATTGGCCAAACGGGTGAAAACAGGAACGTGTCACACATCGTGTCTGTCAATCAATTTTACTTGTGCGCTTGAGGAACCTTTTCAGCAAAAAATTTGCGCTGTCCATTCATTTTTTCTGTAAATACAGCTACTCTAAAGGAATACCTTGTTTGTGCTGACTCTGATGTCAAGATCACCGGCAGTTTTTGGTGTAGGATCTATAGCCGCAGTACCCAATTCTTAGCTTCGCTATTGAGAAAAGTCTACAGTTTTCACCGAACCTGGGTATCTTGCCGCTCCAATGGCGTCATATCTAGTACTGGTCATTTTCTTTCTAGTTTCAACTGATTGAAAAGTATGTCAAGGTTTTTATCTAGTTTCTTCAGCAACCCGTGCATGTGGGCAGTTCTCAATTCTAGTATGAACTGCGAAATGCAAATAAAATTACATTAGACTAAAAACAGTTATCAGCTTTTGAAAACGAAGTGACAGGATAGAAAATTCACAATCTTCTCCAGTGGGAGATGTGTGTCTTCAAAACCGCTTGAGGACACGAAAAGTAATTAGTAAATAGCAAGCGCTCACGGCCATTATCATCGCAATAGGTTCCGACAACACGGACCAACCTGAACGCTAACATCCTGAAAGTGCATACAATACCGGACTCAAACTCATTTCCATTGACCTTTTGAGGGTTCTCTGGGAAAAACATTCCAACTCGCGAAGGCTGGCGAATCCACGACTTTCCCATTAGCCGGTGGGTTGTTCTACCATTAAGATAATTGCTTATCACAAAACTATTTGCGTGGCAAATTGATTATGGATTGGGCGTGAGAACGAGCATCCTTCACCGATGACGACAAAGCAGCGGCAACGGGAAGGTGGAGAGTTCACGAGGAAAACGTGTGTTGGTGTATTATGAAGGTGGCGCCACAAGTGACGTGCAAAAACAAAGAAGAGAGAAAAACATCGTGTTGAAAGGATTTTCCTTAACGCCATGTTTAATATTGACATGTAGATCACCAGCTACCGGCAGCATATTCAATAGTCTCCCCTCCTGCATGAGTGCATAGTCATCTCAACCTCTACTAGCCTCTTGAAACCCCGTTTTTTGCGAGGCGGATTCAGGCGAGCCAATATTGGCGTTTGATTGTGTGAGAGGCGCAGTGCCGTGGTTCAATCCTTGGGACGGGAGAAATCTGGATGATTATTTGCTTGCAATTCTCTATCGACTGCTACCCTGTGTCGTTACTATGTGCGTGCATGAATGCGCACGAATTTACATGTATAAGATGAACATATATGATGCACCTTCCCGACCGTGTGAGTGTTGGTTCAACATATATGTCGTGCAATTAAAAATAATTCGTCTTAAAAGGAACTTCCTCAACACCTTGTTTGCTGTTGATAATTCCTCCATTCTTATCAGCGTGATTCCGACATCGGCTACTGCAAGTCCAATGGGGTGGGACGTATCTTCAGAGCAAGTTTATTTGAATATTGCATTCAGGAGGACGACGCGTGTTTGTAAGAAGAAAGCTTTGGAAAACAACAGGTGAACAAGTCCTTGCTGTCTGCATACAGAATACTCCCCAGCTTATCGATTTGAAGCTGTCACGAGACATGGCGAGCAATGAAGGAAAAGCGTACCATGGTT
>JAWQFJ010022358.1:102500-107500 GCA_034096865.1 Theodoxus fluviatilis
ATAGAATTCTATAGAAATTTCTATAGAATTTTTTATATGGGGAGGTAGGCACGTATTCTCGGCAGTCTACAACTCCCTCATTCAGTCACACGCCGTGAGTTCATCTCACTGGCGTGTACATTTCTGTATCATTTGTCAACAGGTTCTCCGAAGCATCTAAGCAGTTTGGCTTCACAGTCAGCCTTGGTAAGAAGGAGGTCCTCCAGCAATCTGCCCCTGACCGAGCTACCTCACAGCTCTGCATTTCCAGTGATAGCACCCAACTGAAGAGCATGGACAGCTTCCAATACCTGGTCAGCACCATCTCCAATGATGGATCACTTGATAAGAAAATCACCCAGAGGCATTAAAAAGCCAGTTAAGCTCTTGGGCGGCTCTGCGCTACAGTACTCCACCACAGAGATATCCGCCTTTCCACATAACTTAAAGAGTCAATTGATGTCGTCCTCACCTCTCTCCTGTATGATTGCGAAACATGGACGCCCTACAGCAGATACACCAGGCAATTGGAGCAGTTCCACATCCGCTCTCTTTGGTCAATCGTGGTGATAAGATGGCAGGGTTGCATCTCAAATCAAGAAACCCCTCACCATTCCCAGTCAACAGGTCTTGAGGCAAAGATTATCCAGGCCCAGCTCTGTTAGACTGGGCAGGCCATAAGTATGAACACGTCCAGGAGCCCGGGGCATCTGTTCTATGGAGAACTCACACTTTGCAGTGGCAACCGAGGACGGCCAAGAAAGAGATTCAAAGACAGCCTCATGATAAACCTCGAGTGGATGAGCCTCCGTCAACGCCATTTTGAAACTGCAGCCCCGTACGAAGTACTTGGCGCGCCCAGACGAGGGCAGACGAAACCAACTTTGAAGCAGACCGCTGCCGTCACCTTGCTGCTGCAAGAGAGCGACGGCACAGAGCCGCCTCTACCTCTGTCCCTGTCCTGACGTCTGGGTTCCTTTCCCCGCCTGGGATTTTTGTCTCCGAAGCCACATGCGCTTCCATCAAAGATGACAGCACACCGTCATTCTTGGCCCCCGGAAGATCACCTAGGAGGAGGAGGAGGAGGAGGAGGAGGAGGAGGAGGAAGTAGGAAGGAGAAAGGAGGAAGGAGAAAGAAGAAAGAAGAAAGAAGAAAGAAGAAAGAAGAAAGAAGAAAGAAGAAAATAGAAGAAGAAGAAAGAAAAAAGAAGACAAAGACGAAGAAGACGAAGAAAAGAAAAAAAAAAGAAGAAGAAGAAGAAGAAGAAGAAGAAGAAGAAGAAGAAGAAGAAGAAGAAGAAGAGAGGAGGAGGAGGAGGAGGAGGAGGAGGAGGAGGAGGAGGAGGAGGAGGAGGAGGAGGAGGAGGAGGAGGAGGGGGAGGAGGAGGAAGAGGAGGAGGAAGAGGAGGAGGAAGAGGAGAAGAAAGAGGAGGAGGAAGATGAAGAAGAAGAGGAGGAAGAAGAGGAAGAAGAAGAGGAGGAAGAAGAGGAAGACAAAGAAGAGGAAGAAAAAGAAGAGGAAGAAGAAGAGGAGGAAGAAGAAGAGGAAGAAGAAGAAGAAGAGGAGGAAGAAGAGGAAGAAGAGGAAGAAGAGGAAGAAGAGGAAGAAGAGGAAGAAGAAGAGGAGGAAGAAGAAGAGGAGGAAGAAGAAGAGGAGGAAGAAGAAGAGGAAGAAGAAGAAGAGGAGGAAGAAGAGGAAGAAGAGGAAGAGGAGGAAGAAGAGAAAGAGGAGGAAGAAGAGGAGGAAGAAGAGGGGGAAGAAGAGGAGGAAGAAGAGGAGGAAGAAGAGGAAGAAGAGGAAGAAGAGGAGGAAGAAGAGGAGAAAGAAGAGGAGAAAGAAGAGGAGGAAGAAGAGGAGGAAGAAGAGAAAGAGGAAGAAGAAGAGGAGGAAGAAGAGGAGGACGAAGAGGAGGAAGAAGAGGAGGAAGAAGAGGAGGAAGAAGAGGAGGACGAAGAGGAGGAAGAAGAGGAGAAAGAAGAGGAGGAAGAAGAGAAGGAAGAAGAGGAGGAAGAAGAGGAGAAAGAAGAGGAGGACGAAGAGGAGGAAGAAGAGGAGGAAGAAGAGGAGGACGAAGAGGAGGAAGAAGAGGAGGACGAAGAGGAGGAAGAAGAGGAGGAAGAAGAGGAGGAAGAAGAGCAGGAAGAAGAGCAGGAAGAAGAGGAGGAAGAAGAGGAGGAAGAAGAGGAGGAAAAAGAGGAGGAAGAAGAAGAGGAAGAATGCGCCGCAGCCTCCCAGATTCCTGTGCAAGAAACGAATGGTCTCCTAGTGAGTGTGTCCCAATGAGTGCATGCGTGCGCACAGACATCCACGTATTAGTGTTTGTGCGTGTGTACGCGACCGCAAATATGGGTACATGTGTAAATCGTGCGCGTTTTGGGGGAGCACGTGAGCACGCGTTGTGCTTAGCATGTATGCCGCATTCTGTATGCATTTCGTGATCTGTGTGTTTGTGCCTACATATATCCCTTCAGCTGAGTGCATAGGTGTTTGAGCGGGCGGCCATTGTGAGTGTGTGTGCGAGTGCACAGAAGCTGACGTGAAAGTTGTCGCAAAACACTCTTTTGGGAACACAACACATTCAGCTGTGGACTTAAAAAAAGTATATACTGTACAAAGATAACCAAAATCAATAGCAATTACTTTCCATCTTACGATCTCCGATCTTGTTTCGAAAGTCCCGTTTGACCAACCAGGTGACACAAATTAGCTGCAAAATCATTACTTTCACCATCTTGGAGGGGAAGTCTCATTTTGATTTCGATAATCCTCCAGAACAGAAATGACAGCAAAGCTTGCTTCATCTCAGAACAGCAAGTCGCTCTCTTCAGTCTCTTCCTCGCTTCTTTCCAATCACGAAAAAACCCGGCTTTCGGTCCTTGAACTCAGTTCATCAACAGCGAACTTTTCGCCACACTCGCTGAGGGAGATCAAAGCGCTCAGACTGCCACTGAAACAGGAAAGTCCTCCAGTGGAGGTGAAAAGCCAGCGGGAGGTGTGGCGATCGAGAGACTGCGAGATCCCCCTGCAATCATCACATCTAGACCATCGCCCAACGCTGTAGGCAGCGGCCATCAGCACAATGGAGTAAACACATTGCCGCACCGACTGCGTGGACCCATTAGGTGCCCAGATAAACCATTGTCTGCGGCTGTGCCGCCACGCGCCGCCGTTTTGTTCCGGCGGGGACCAGTTTATCACCGCAGTCATCGCCACGGATACCCGGAAGTAGAGACTGAAGGACTTCCTGTCTCCGGTGTCCCAGAGGTTTGCTGACCGCCTGGCTTGACTGTCTTGGACTGGACGTGGATATATCTTTTAGTGGCTGCGTCTAGTGCACTTTCCCCATGGTCCATTCATGGCCAAAGGTTTTTTTTCTCGAGGCAGAGTGGGGTTGGGAGTTCAGGCAACCCCTGCGTAATATCACTGACATATAGAACTTCGTTGCAGGTTCAAAAGTTCATTTGGTTTTTCCCTGCAGCTCCATTTCACCTCGCTCGAGCCCCAAGGTCATTAAAGATAAAAGTGATAAATCTGCTTGAGTGGAAATTCTGATCCCTGTGATGTCGCCGTCCTGCATTGACTTGCGAATGCAACTCGCTCTGAATGAGCAGATTTATTTTGGACAGCCTATTTCATTTTTCCCACTTAATACTGCAGCCATTTAATCTTATCTTCTAAGCGAATGAGTGTTTGCGGTTTTGATTTTTGTACCAAATCACATGGAGATCAATGCGAGACAGCGACCACTTTTCTTAAAGGCTCTACTACCCTCATGGATCAATACCGAACGACTCAAATTCGTGCGCATGCATGCGTGCTCCCGCGTGTTTGTATGCAGTTTTGGAAATGTTTCTGTTACTCTTGGTAGGGTTTGTACATAAATACGTGGGTTTTTCTGATGACCTAGTTTTTCAGAGGTGGCTTGCTGAGAAATCATGGGCACACAAAGTTTGGGAAGCTATGTTCAATATTACATTCAAAACTGTGTCTGTCGGATAGTCTCTCTATTTTCATATGGCTTTCCTTTGAGAGCACAGCTGCGGACTAGACAACATAGTGCTGAGAAGATCTGCATCATTTATATTCTCAAAAGTCAAGACAAACCGTTATAAATGTATTTGGCTCTCCGCCAAGTTCGTTACTAGCTAAAGTGTTGGCATTTGTTTGATTTTTTCAAGCATGATTTTCATTTACAAAGGCTCGAATGAGTAGGAGTAGAACTAGTCGTGGTAGAAGCAGCAGCAGAAGCAGGAGCAACAGCAGCAGCAGCAGCAGTAGTAGTAGTAGTAGTAGTAGTAGTAGTAGTAGTAGTAGTAGTAGTAGTAGTAGTAGTAGTAGTAGTAGGAACAGAAGTAGGAGTGAACGTTTTATTAGTAGTAGCATTTGTCGAAGTAGTAGTGGTAGAAGTAGTAGCAGCAGCAGCAGCAGTAGTAGTAGTAGTACTAGTAGTAGTAGTAGTAGTAGTAGTAGTAGTAATAGTTGTAGTAGTAGTAGTAGTAGTAGTAGTAGTAGTAGTATTAGTAGTAGTAGTAGTTGTTGTAGTTGTAGTAGTAGTTAGTAGTAGTAGTAGTAGTAGTAGTAGTAGTAGTAGTAGTAGTAGTAGTAGTAGTAGTAGTAGTAGTGGTGGTAGTAGTAGTAGTTGTAGTAGTAGTAGTAGTAGTAGTAGTAGTAGTAGTAGTAGTAGTAGTTGTTGTTGTTGTTGTAGTTGTAGTAGTAGTTGTAGTAGTAGTAGTAGTAGTAGTAGTAGCAGTAGTAGTAAGTAGTAGTAGAAATAACAACAGCAGCAGATGTAGTTGCACCCATCAGGCAGACCTTGAAGACCACTGCTGTGATGAAGCAACTAAGGGCAGTTCCCTACACACAGAGGACTGGTGAATGCAGCAGTTGCTACCATTACAAAATGTTCGTGTGAAGTTTTGAAGTGTCGGGAATTCATACCAAGTATTGTCTATCAAGATACATTCTCGTTCTTATATGACGGAATCCACAGCAGTCGTTTCTACGGCATTCGAATGGTTAT